>VHZZ01000886.1:95171-111444 GCA_009801015.1 Silene noctiflora
CGGCCGAGGCGTATTTGGTTGGATTGTTCGAGGATACTAATTTGTGTGCTATTCATGCTAAGAGAGTTACTATTATGCCCAAGGATATTCAGTTGCCTCGTTGCATTCGTGGCGAAAGAGCTTAGAGTTAAGATTTAAGGAAGTAATCTGAGTAATTAGGTAGTTTTATTTTGCTGGAATGAAATGACATGGAGTGTGGTAGTTTCTAGGGTTTATGTAGTTGTTGATGTAAAGATTTAAGCTTCTGGATTCAAATGAAATCAAGTGTTTTTGATTTTCAATCTTKYTGTTTCTGATCTTTTCCTTTGTTTTAATTTGGTTAATTAGATCTAAAATGTGTGCTACTTGATTACTTATTTTGTTATTCCGTCTCAATCATTTGTATACCTTCAATTATGAACTGAGTAATTGTTAAGAATCTAGGTTTATGTACGACTATATTGAGTATTTTATACTGTACTTCTGTTTTGAGCAATGCTTCTCCAGTTCTGGGATGCTAATTAGTTTTTGCTGGCTGTGTTTGTGCTCCGCAGTAGTAACCCTAATYGACTAGAGATGATCCATGGAACGAGTAGTTGAATCCCTTGGCGGGCCTGTGTGCCGGGGACGATTACAGATATGAGACTATGGGAATAATTGCGTTATATGGCACAAATTTTCTGATAAATAACATTTTCAGTGCAAGATCAAGTCATATAGTGATATAGTTAGTCGAGTAATCAGCTATTTATGTGACCAGTGACCAGTGACCAGTGAGTGATATAGTCATATAGTTTTTTACCAGTGACCTAGTGTGGTTTGACCCGATTGATCTGATTTGTGGTTTGACCCAATTTTCTTTCAAACTTAATCCGACAATACAAATGACTCGACCCATGAGTGACCCGAAACCAAACCGTACTCGACCCGATACATCCCGACCCATTATCAACCGATCCTTACCCGAACCGACCTGTTGTAGTTTTTGACCCGATTAACCTGACCCGTAAGTGACCCAACCCGAACCCGACTCGACCTGAATAARYAACCTGACCCGACCAAACCCGAACCCGACATGACCCGAACCGCTTTAACCCGACCCATAACCGACCCAAGTGACCCGATTGCCACCTCTACACTAATGTAATGAAAAATCACATTTTATAAAATTTAACTTCTACCTCGGAAATTAACTTGCTTCCCTATTCGAATGGTCTACACGATCTTAAGTTCTTAACCTAAGACGATTTCTCAAGCGACTTACTTGTCACTGGCAGAGACTTCACAGTTAGGAAATCTAGCTTTGATTTCGTTCTGCAATAATGTAGCTAAATCTTCATTTCCATTCTGACAAAGCCCGTCCCACAACACAGACAGGACAGTCGAATCAGGTGACATGTTGATCTTTAACATTTCCCTCAAAACCAGAACTGCTCCATCATAATCCTGATTTTCACAAAAAGAAAACATTAATCTTTCTGAAGTACAAGGATTCGGGGAAAAACCATTCCGAATCATACTTTTGTACAATTGGAATGCACGTTCAGGGTTCTTCCTGACGCACTGTCCCAAAATAAGAGCAGAGAAAGTCGAGGCATTTGGTGATAGATTCTGCTTATCGAGTTCCTGGACGATATAAGAGGCTTTCTTAGTCTTACCCTCCTTGCAAAATGCTAAGATTAAAGCATTATAAGTCAGAATATCAGTCTTAACCCCATGTCTTAGCATCTGTTCATAAAGCTCATATCCCGACTCACTATTTCCCGATTGGCTATATCCATTTATCAAAGCATTATAAGTTATAGTATTGGGAGCTACTTCCTTAGCTCTCATCTCACTCAAAACCTTGTTTGCTTCCTGCAATCTCCCTTGCTTGCAAAATCCATGAATAAGAGTGTTGAATGTCACCTCAGTCGGGTTTAATCCGTTCTTCTCCATAGCGGATTTTAGCTTCACGGCCGAAGTGAGAAGGCCCTTATTGCAATACCCAGAAATTATAGTATTATATGTTACAACTGTAGGCAAAATACCCATATCTCCCATATCATGAAATATCTCAAGAGCTTTCTCAATATTTGTCAGTTTACAATGAGCAGCAATAACCATGTTGAGGGTATACACATCTGGTGAAATCCCACATTTCCGAATTTCCCTATAAAAACTCAACACAATATCGGCTCTCTTCAAACTGTGCATGGAACTCATCAATGCATTGCAAGACTCAATTTTAGGAAGAAACCCATAATCCTTCATTTGGCGAAAGGTAGAGGTAGCATTCCTAAGTTTCTTCAAATGGGCATGGGCCTTAAACAGCGAATCAAATACACCAGGAGACGAATCACACATCCTATACGAGTACAATATTGCATCAAACAGCCTCATGGGTAAATCAAAATCAGCTGAATTTGAACTCAAAATACCCCTCAAAATCGACTCAGCGGATTGAAATTTCTGGTGTTTCGTCGAAATGTGAACAATCATCGATTGAATCTCGAGAGTGAGTAAAGCACGCTGCTTTACCTTAACCCACTTATAAAAATCACGTGAAAGAACATAATCCTTCTTAATCTTTAACAAAACATGCTTAATTCTAAACGGGTTCAAACCGCTTGCTAATCCCTCGAGTTTCTCCCAATCAGAATGTATTAGATGACTATATGCTACATTAACAAAATCAAGATCAACACCTTTGGGTTCCGGAATTGTTCCATGAGGAACTGGTAATGAACCCCATTTCACTTTCGCAAAATTACCCTTGTTGATCAGTGAATTGCACACATTGGAAGTTCTCATTGCACTCTAATCCTAAGAATTAAGGGAGGATGAGTCAGTACATAAGATCAGGCCGAAAGGCGTAGTYGATGGACAACAGGTAAATATTACTGTACGGCTGTACTACCAATGTGATGCTGTTTTTCAGGGTAAGAAGAGGTACAGAAAATGCCTCTAGCCAATGTTTGAGTACCAGGCGCTACGTCGCTGAAGTAAATTAATAATCAAAATGGTACTGTAATCGGAGAAATTTGGGTGAATTTTCGGCATTTATGGGAATGATACTAACCAGAAAAATAAAACAAGTGAGAGATACCCGGAATTTTCGTCAAGTTTACGGCCGGTTGATGTTGACGATAAGGTGTTCGATGAAATGCCGCACTGAAAGTTCAAGAGTAAAGAGAGCAGTTGTGAACTGCAGATGCACAGCACAGCACAACACAACACAGCACAGCACAACAGAGTTTGTAAGATCGGTTTAATCAAAATTAAACAAATGATTGAACGGAGAAAAACACTTGTCAAACTGTGATTAATAATAGTAAGCTCTTAAAATATACTCAGTATTGTAATTTGCAAGGTATACTGCGAGAATTGAGTTCTTCGGTTGGACTAGGATGGACCAGGTTCTGGCCCAATATATGAACTGGGCCAGGGGGCTGTGAATAGGCTTGGCCTCCAAAATCGGTGATATATGCATTTTTCCGGAATTGTTAACTCCTTAGGTAATTGTAAACTCTTGTATGCATTTGATGCTCGTGTGCCAATCAAACACCTTTTTAACAATTCATGATGTATTCTAAATTCATAGGAATTTAATTCTCTTTTGACAATCAAACGATACCTTAATCTAAACCATTTGAATGTGGAGAAAATATTAATATATGTAGCAAGAGAGAATGGAGGGTAAGAAGAAGACTAGTAACTAGATTTATAAAAGTTGACGTGATCTGATAAGGCCGATCCGAGACCCAAAAGTGACCTGAAATTGCTTAATCAGAACATAACCCAAAATCCAAATTGATCTGACTCTACTCAAATCCAGCCGAACTTTAATTGACCCAATGTTGACCAGACTCGAAATGATGCGATTCTAATTAATCAAATCCAAAATGACTTGAAGTAACCGAAATGACAAGTTAGTCCAATCCAACAATTGTCCTCATTTAGCATCCATATACTTCAAAAAAAAAGGTTCATTTGTTATAAGAGTTCCTCTTAAATACTTAATTTTACAAATAATCTTTGTTGGTCAAAATAGTACTAACTAAAATGTTTTAACATACCCAAAAATGACAGATCCGAAATCACCCGACTCAAAACGAAACGTGTGGCAGACCCGAGCCAAACTAACCCGGCCATAGGCCCATACCCAGCCCGATTGACCCATTTACTCGTGAATTTGTGATCGCCCAACAATTAATGTCAGGACACATAACTCTCTACAGATTGATCGAACTGTAAGGTAGGGTATATTGAAGTGCCAAAGATTGGATTATATGGATTGTGTTTTCTCGTTGGTGCTCTAATTTTCGTTACAACTGACCCGATTTTTCAGCAGTTCAAAACTACTTACACAAAGGCTTTGGAGTCTACAAAATGTGCAAGATGCCACGAGGGAGCTATCGTGATGAATAGACTCGGCAAGACTTATTTACACCAGAGATTCGCTTACAGGTACATCTGCTCTCTTCCTGAGTTTGCACCAGAGTCCACTTTTAGTATGAATTGTGGCTCCCGTCACAAGTTCGACCTCTTCTGGAGATCCTCTCAGCTCAACGTCAAACTTCTGGAGCAACATCGCCAAAGCAATTGTAGATTCCATTAGAGCAAACTGGTCTCCAACACACTTTCTCGGTCCACCACCAAACGGTAAGAAGGCAAAATCTGATATTATCTGATTTTGCAGTTTCTGGAACTGTTAGTTATTCTGTAGAGGGAATCAAAATGGTTTTAGTATTAGTCCAGGAAAATATGATCACCTCATTAGGATATAGAGCTCCAGGACTCCGAGATGGATCATATCCAGACCATCCTTCTATTTCTTCAGTTTTATTTTGGACCAAGAACCTCTCAGGCTCAAATTCTTGAGGCTTATCCCAGAAATATGGAGATCTGTGTAGATTATATACCTGCACAAAATGAGTCCTTGGAAAATTAGTCAAATCACTTTGACAGACAATCAAACTGAAAGTAATTCTTCGCTGGACATATCGTTAATAACCACCACAAAAAAATCATTACCACGTGCCTTAAGGCTCCTATCATGGCTATCAATGACGAGGTAAGAAAGGGAAAGATACACACGACATATCCCTATGTCAAATCACATTGAGGTAATTTACAGATGACCCACACTGAAAATGATGTTTTAGCTCAAACACCAATCCACTTCCGTTCTATTGTGTCGTACTCTGTATTATTTTGTGAAACTTAACATTCACAAATCACAAGTCCGAGAGAATTGTGTTTTCACCAACCAAAGTGGAACATGGAAACACTTGACGTGTAAAAGATAAAAATAAATTGTCATAGCTTGCAACCGTTACAACCATCTGCATCCCAGCGAGTAAACTCCATACTTAAATAACAGAGGAGTCAGCGAACAATGCATAAAGCACCTTACACAGCTACAAATTCAACACACTGACACAGCACCATGCAAGCTGAACCCGTGTAGGCTGTAGTTCATCACAACCCATAAGCTACCGTAACTTTTTTTACACTGGAAGACACTTAGACACCCTGATTAAACTAGTGCTTAATAGACCAATCGAGACCCGGACTCATCATTAAAGGCAAAAATCAACGCCCCAATACCCACAACAGTCAAATTCATTACAAACTCGTAATTCTTCCCTTCCAACCAATTGTGTACATTTTCTAAAATCTCCTGCACATATTTTGGAAAAATGTATACAATTGGTTAAGGAGGGAGGACTATATCACAACGTAGTCTGTTATAATTCTGTTACCCATCATTTATGTAGTTGTGGTGGAATAGTTAATGCGGTAATCTACATTTGCTAGAGCACCATAGCAGCATGTGAGTGGTTAGAAATCTGAATTACAGAATCATTTAAACGTCAACAATGAGAGGCATGACTAAGTAAAGCTAGAACTTAGAGGACTTGAGGAGGTTACAAGTTTGACAATTCAAGTTCAAACACTACACATACAGGAGCAGCCCGTGTTATGCACACAAGTTGCCTCACTTACAGAAACGAAGATATCGGTGCCTGCTGGTATTTGGTATCCTTCTTTTTCACCCTTGTGCCCCCCTGAACAATTAAATATTAATGAAGTCAACACAGCTGAATACAAAACACTAATGAAGTCAACACAGCCTAATACAAAACACTAATGAAGTCAACACAGCCGAATTCAGGAATGTCAATGTCATTCATCAGATTCAGCAAAGCACTCGTGACTCATCTAAGGGTCCATAAGAATGCATAGCCCATAACATGCATATGGCTCTTGATAACATTTTCGACCAACTCCAAAATTGGAGGGGGAGTAGGATGCCTAGGTAATAATGTGATGAATAATACCATATATAGTTAACTTCTGAAACAAATGCATTATTGCTACTTGTATTTGAAGTTTTGAACATGCACAAGAGCAACACATAAGAACATGAGCTTATTGGCGTTTTCAATTGAAGGAATACCTGGCAACCTATCCGATTTAAGGGATCGTCTGATAAGCAAAGGTGGTTGAGGGTACAAACGAAGAGATTCTACGACAATAAGTCTAATGTACCTGCAATCGTGGAACAAGGTGAAACATTTGAGAAAAAAAACTCACAACAAACGAACAAAAAAGGGTAAAATAAGTCTAACAAAAAATCAACTTATATTCTATGCTACACGATTTGAAACCACAAGAAGAGAACCGCTAGCACCACATTAAAATCAAATGTAGCGTTAACTACTTTTTCTTTAGTTATTACCCTCTATATTATTGCACAGTACAGTCCAAGTTCTTCATTTCATATATGTATCATTGTATGGAAGAACGAAGAATTTATCATAGATTCGGCTTACTCCAATTTTTTAAGAGAATCGTAAGTTACTCTTCCCTTTCCTAACACTACATCAATTTCTTCTTGAGCTTTCTTCATTTTGGATGGGCTCTGCAACAATGTGGGAGACATCATTAGAAATCCGATTATAACAGAAAGCCTGAAATGGAAATCTTATTATAACAGAAAGCCTGAAATGGACAAGAGCCCACAGATAATACCAAGCACAATTAAACATATCGATTTTAGGTCATATTACGAATCCCAAAAGGTCTTAACAGTACCTGAGCAAGGAGGAAAACAGCCCATGTAAGAACAGCAGCTGTGGTTTCATGGCCAGCAATTAACATCGTCATCAGATCATCTCTTAGCTGTCAAAACGAATCGATGATTAATTGAATTACATGACAAAATATGAAGGATATGAAATTTACTGAACATATTTGCCAGATCACATATGGAAAAAACTCTTTATTGTCATTTCCAATGGAGCCAAATACTAACTATGCTTTGGTTCTGGGTTATGATAAAATAAAGCAAAACAACTCACTAAATTGTGTGTTTCTTTTATTGTGAAGTTGCAGTCACTCAATGCAATTCATGACCTAATTTTCGGTGGTCATCTTGAAACACCCTTGCTTTGCAATTTGTGGGAGCCCTTGAAGCACTTGAGTAAAGAACTGGGGTAGTATTTTCCACATCACCAAATGACCAAATGTACTTGTGCAACTATTTATTTCTTTGATGTAATTTTATGACACACATTACACAGCCTTACTAAACTGATGTGAAGTTTTTTAAGCTAGAATGTTCAAATCCTAATTACTATGTATAAGCCACATAAGAGGTCACTCGTTAATTTTGTAAGGGATCCAAGATTCCAAGTGTCCAGTGATATATTTGGAACCTCATTATTGACGAATGAAGATTAATAATCCAAAGAGAGGAAATTTCTGCTGCAGAATATTACCTGACGATCATCAACATCAACACCTCGCATGTCAACAAAGAAACGCAAAAGGCTGGCATCCTGTCAACAATCTTACTGTCAAAACAAATTTGATTTTGGACTGTGTAAATCTAACACTATTTGTAGTTTCAACAAGAAGATTAGGCAGTGCCTCTAAAAGGCTCCTGCATAGGTGGGTACAGGAGACCTATGTAATCAACCTTGACCAGGTGATCAATTTACACTTTACCAAGAGGCCATTGTGGCAGTGTTTGCATTAACAGATAAGAAAAAAAACAAGCACGAAAGCTTGCCAGTAGAAAATGTTAATCTATCTGACAGACTGACACTGTATGACCACCTTAAGATTCGCATAATCCCTTTGCTGCAATTTCTCGACATCTGTCTCCTGCGCAAACAATCCCAATTTTGACAATGAGTATTTCCAACAAAGCCAATTATATATCCATGACACACATAAAGGAATTAAGGGATATAGCAGAAATTTGCACCACATTGTAAAACTATGCATTAAAAGTAAAAATATTATTCATTAATCATTATCAGCAGAGAAACCTAGCGGTTCTTCATTCTCTCACACATTTATAGATAAAGGCAGAAAGAAAGATGACTGAAATGAGCAAAATCGGGAAGACAGCATATCTAGATTGCAGGTTCTCACCTCCCTAGTATCTTTTGCATTTTTTATGAGTCCATCAAGACAATCATTGATAACCTTTAGGTCATTCTGAAACTTCCGCTGTCTTGGAACAATCCAGCTGGCAAAAGGCAACTTCCAGTAAGGAATGTAGAAAGTCGATCGATGTTCTGCTTCAAAAAGTGTACCATAAACTGCCTGTAGTCAATAGATGGAATAGTAAGTCTAGGTCATGAAGTCAATTTGAACGAAAAATTGATCCTTCTCACTTTTACAACGAATAAAGGAGAAGACATAACAAGTTCCCTTACTTAGACCCTCGTCAATTAGTTAATTTGATGGAGCCAATACTGGCATGAAAGTAAACTGTGAGGTACCTAAGAGGGAGAGTCACTATTGGAAAATTTAGATGTGTAATGAATATGTACTGCAGATGGTCCTAAGAGTCTTTTTAATTTGCACGCCTTCAGTTGGAAAGAGTCTACATGTTATTGTAGGCAAAAGGTAATGTACGCCTGACACCTCCAACCCGCTTGGTGTGGGATCTCTTTAGAGGCACTGGAATGATATGATAACCAAGGCTCTTGTAAAGAAAAGTCCGAGTATAAAGAGTATTGACTTCAATTTCCCGCATCCTATAAGTGTAAACCTTTCTTGCACCGTAGGACATGCCCAACCTAGAATATTTGACTCTTGTTCTTTGCACACACCATAGAAGAAGCACAACTTACTGAAATGCGTTTGCTAGTTAAAGGCTTACAAAATAGTTGAACAACAGTTACTAGTCTCGTGCAGTGTTGAGTTCAGTGGAGGACCTAAGTGGGTTATTACTTATTACATTCCAGAATCCAGACGTATTTGTCACCTGTCCTATAATAAACGGAGATTTAAGTCTTCAAATGAAGCTCTCTGTATTTAAAAGAATATGAAAGCGATGCACAGGGTTTTGCAATATCCACCAAGTTGCCCCAAGAAATGTGCCACAGAAACGCAAGCTAACTATTACTGATAAGCAAGGAGCATAAGATTCCCAGAAGTAATCGCTAATTAAAGCTATTAGAGAGCAGAATAGTTGTAAATGCAAACCTTTATAACAGGAGATTCTTTTGTTATTGAGCCAAAGTCATAGTTGAATACACCAAGTCCAATAATGTCAAGTGCCAAACTTGAAAATTCTGCTTCAAGATCCAACTCAATGGTTTCCTTAGCATGTACGTCTTCAAGCAGTTTTTCAAATTTAAAAGTTGTTTTCTCAGCACAGTCTGTGAAAACCCTAACCATGGCTTCCAAGTATAATGCATGAAAACCAGGCGCAATAACTGCATGAAAGTTGAATGTAACCGTTACAATAATGTGGCAGCTCTTTCTTAGTCTCATCATTGATGTCAGCCGGAAATGTTATGTCCAGGACAAAGACAGGTTACTGCTCTGCAAATATATGAATGTAAGTTAAGATATTAACTGCTTGCCTCTTCTCCTTTGCTTCCATGTATCAAGGTCAGCAGGAATAAGTCCTTTACCCATTATTGGTTCCAGGATTTCAGCGAGAACACCCTAGTTAACAGATTAGTTAAAGCACACGAGTCAGAACAATAACTTGAATGCTTTTACAAAATCAAGCTGAAAATATGCTTTGGATTGACCAAATTTGTCCAGTCAATGAAATTCAATCAATCTACTCCGTAACAATTTTGGATACAGGAGAAAAAAGAAAACATAAATCAGAAATAGTTTAGTTATGTGTGTTTATATTCCGCCAACCATATGCTTGGATAATTTCTAAAGCCAACACATAATGCCACCAGTATAAGTGTATAAGTAACTGCACCACCGACTACATTAGTGTATGAAGAGTACAGAACTTCTATGGTTACTCTCCTTCTCCTGTGCCATAATAAAAAAGGGCCATTGAAACAGAAACCCCTTTCTAAAAGTAGTTACAGACCACAGTGCATACAGGAAGTTCATCCTAACAACAATAGTACCATGGTTCAACATTTCGCCTGATATTAGAAAGGTCAAGAAAACTGCAGTCACTGCAACTGAAGCCGAATACGAAACAGTAATCCAAGGACACATTCCTTCAAAGGCAAAAACTAACTTCCCACTCACGTATGGTATGGTATATGGATCGGAACAAGCCGATACAAGATACTGCGCTATGTCATGGCCAAAACCAAAAGAGTAAAAAATTGTCCAAGTAGACCGAGTTATATCGCGAATCAGCAAAGGCTGAGCTGGCCTAATTTTTTTAAAGAACTGTCTATGGCCGAATATTTTTCTAATAAAAGTACGACACTGGCCAAAATAATTACTTTAGACTTATTTAGTGATTAATATGATACGAAATTGAAAATAGACGATAAATGAACGGAGTAGCTATAATTTATTTATTTTTTAAAAAAGTCGTGTTCACTGCGACCAAGCCTACAACGACTGTATCAAGACGACATCATGACCCTGACCATTACCACAATGTGGAACCTTGAATAGTACCCCTTCACAATATTAGAACTGAATTTAGCCATGATTTCACAATCCATCACCATGATCTAGACCTGTCAAACGGGTCGGGCGGGTCGGGTCATACGGGTCACGGGTCGGGTTAGGGTCAGAATACGGGTCAAGAAATAATTTCTAACGTCTTTATTAATCTATTTTTTTAATTAAAAAAATAATTTTTTAAAATGTAAAACATATTTAAAATTAATATTTTAATCATATTCAACGTTTACATTAATTATTTCAACGTTTACATTATATTGACATAATTATTAAATTAAAGTTTTTTTAATAATTATTTTATTATGAAGTATTATAAAAGTTATATAAAATTGACTTTTGAGTWGTGTTTGTAATTTTTAATAATAAAAAAACAATTTTTTAACTATTTTTTTCAAATATAATATATAAATATTAATATTTTAATAAAATTCTTGAATTATCTTTTACCCAACGGATCGACCCGTTCGGGTCGGGTCTCGACCCTAAAATAACGGGTCATTTCGGGTCACGGGTCGAAAAAACCGGGTTTGTAACCCTAAAAAAACGGGTCGGTCGGGTCGAGTTTTGACAGGTCTACATGATCTGATCACACACTCATTGCATTGTAAATGCGGCCTTACTACCGAAGAATATGGTTGTGATAACGCAACCTCCAAAACCATTACCTAACTAGGCCGTGTCTCATGATGCAGTGTCATGACTTATGACACATATTAATACCATTCACCTCATTTCCAATCTATGCTTTGTAATGGCAGCATTCGAGCTGTACAAACTTCTTATGGCTATCCTAACTAATTTTTGCTTACCAAAGAAACCATGAAATTTTGTATAGGTTATCAAGTAGCTACATAAGGTATTGTCTTACCTTATCATAAGAAAATGCATTCTCTCTAAGGATATGTCTTGCCACGATAGGATCTGACACAACAACAAATGCTTTTGGCCCAAAAGCGAGTTTATAGACAGATCCATGCTGCAAGATAATAATACAAAGATGAAATAAATATGATTAATACGGACAATCAAAAATACTTAAACTTCACAGGGAGTATGAAAACAAATCTTCCATAGTGGAAACCACAATCTTAAGACACTTACGAAAAGGAATACATGATCATCTTACTTTTCTAACTCTAATTTAGAACTAATAAGAGTTGCTCTGATTTCTACAACCAAGAATATAAAGGCAAACGTCCATTGAATTCTTGAAAATTTCTCAGCAAAAGAAACGGGAAGTATAGAAAATCAAGTGTTTCATCATGTTTAGGATTATAGTAATTACACAAGCATTGTAAAAAACTTATTTGTGGGACGATTTTTTTTTTTTCGCAATTGAACAAAAATAAAAGATGATAATCGTGAAACAAAGGAAGCACCTCCAAGAACCAATCATACAATGACAGGAAAAGAGGGCGACCGAACAGATCTGTGACTGCTCCTTCAGCTGTTGGCATAGAACCGAGGCTCCCTCCACTTAAGAAGTTTGTCAAGAGGTTGCTTGCATTGTCCAGAACATTCCTCGACTTTGGTTTTTCGGTACCAGTTGACTGACATCTAAGTTTAACAACAAAGTTATGCTTCAGCAAAACTCCTCACATCAAGAGTTTATGCTCCAATGTTAAAAACAGGAAACCTTCACCACCATCACTCATTAAGCTCATACTCTCTCTATTCTAATCATTTGTTTACTTTGTTTAAAATCCCCACAAGACAAAAATAACAAAGGTAAACAATTGGCCGAGCACAAATTATTGAGTACGCCGGCCTTACACAAGAGTTCGTGTAAAATCACTTACCATTTTACTATTTTACCTTAATACCCACGCAAAAGAAGTAACAAATAACTCCATGATTCTCTTAAGGGTGTATAGATATTATTTTTTAGTTTTACGTAAAACCGTTTTACAAAAGACTATATAACGAGTATATTTTTAACGTAGTGGGTTTGTTACATAATACGCCCAATTATTTGGTGTATTAAAGTAAATCAAATATTCATTCATTCTTCAAAATCATTTAATTATCATACATAATTCAATTATGCATGTTTATATAATTACAATTTACAAACATCATATACATATTTGTCAAGAATATCCCGCCTACCCAATCAACTCCTACAATCATGAAAAGCAACACCCATGATTCTCACGTTCCATTTCTTGCATATCTAGTACTACATTTGCTTGTAATTATAGCATTATTTATGTACTCAAGATGATTACTGTCTATAGTTAACATTAGTGTCTAGGTTCATTACTTTGTACTGTATATAGTTGTATTGTAGCCCTTTCACAATGAATAACATCAAGAATTCAAGTCTTCATATGGTATAAGCTCGCTCTTGCCCTGCAAATCCAACCTCGCGTCTCACTAAAACCGACCCGTCGTCTTTTTCACAACCGCCACCATGTCTCCCACCCAACTTCAACAAGCTAACTCTACCGATCCATCCAGCCCACTCAGGGATATCATAGCATATCGTCAATGGCGCTTTTAAGTTCGAGCCATCATGAATGGACTCTAACTATTCTCTTATCTTGATGGCACTGAACTAGCCCCTCCTCAAACATTCAAAACTAAACCTTTAACCCATTCCTCTTGCGAGTCTTACCACCACACAAACCACCACGCCAAATCCCGCCTACACCACTTGGTATAGGCAAGACCAACTCATCCTTGAAGCACTCTCTCCTCCCCTATTGTTGTTCTCATTATCAACGACGCCACGTCCCATGCTGTCTGAGTACCCTTTTGAGGACCTGTATCAATTCCTCGCGGGGTCATCGTCACCAAATCATCAAGGACCGTCTTGATAACATTACTCACACCACCATCACCAAATATATAACGGTCATCAAAGCCTGCACGGATTATCTCGCTCAACTAGAGCACCCCATTGATGAAGACACATCACATCCAAAATACTTAATGCCTCAATTATGAGTCCTATAAAACCACCATTGACGCAATTCAGGTCTGTGATGACACTGTTATGTCTTTTGAAGCCCTCCACAAAAAACTTATTCAACACGAACTCCGCCTCAAAAATTCCTCATCCAATCTCGTCTTTACTCCCTTGGCACACACTGCCACATACTGTTCCAACTTGATCCCATTACAACCCCTATAAATCTAACTACAAACCAAAAACTACTTACCCTAGCAGTTTCAACACCGGCCCCAAACCCGTCTATAAAGGTTGTTGTCATTTTTGTGACATTGTTGGCCATGTTGCTGCTGATTGTCTACGGGTTTAGGGTCGGTGTTGGAACTGACGGGTAAGTAGTTTTGATGTAGTTAGATGTGTGGGGGTTGGAATGGCATCGAGAGTTGGAAAGGTAGTTGGCAGCGTGTGTCAAGGTAGTAAAGGCGGGATTGGATGAGGAATTTTTTAGTCGGAGTTAGTGTTGAATAAGTTTATCCTTGAGGGTTTCAAACGAAATAGCAGTGTCAGGAGCACGGGTTCATATGACTCATAAATTTTATAGGACTCATAAACTGAGTTCAGTAAGTAATTTGGATGTGATGTCGTCTTCATCCATGGGGCGCTCTAGTTGAACGAGATATTCGTGCATGCCTTAATGGCGGACATATACTCGGTGATGGCCATATTAGTGAGAGTAATGTTATCAACACAGTCCTCTATTTGGAGATGATGACCCCTGTGAGAAATTGGCAAAGGTCCTCAAAAGGTACTCCAAGGAGGAGCATGGGAAGTATGGGAAATAGCGTCGTTGAAAATGAGAGCATCAAAAGGGGAGGAGTGCTAGTGAGTGGTCCAAGGATGAGTTGGTCCTGCACTCCTGCCTATACCAAGTGGCGTAGGGGGGATTGGGTGTGAGTGTGGTGGTTGGTGTGGTGGCAGACTTGCAAGATGAAAGGGGTTCGGTTTTGAGTGTTTGAGAAGGGGAAAGTTGAGTACCATCAAGGGAAGAGAATAGTTCAAGTGCATTCGTGATGGCTCGAACTTGGAAGCGCCATTGACTATATGTTATGGTATCCTTTGAGTTGGATGCAACTAGCGAAGGTGACGATGAATATTAAAGGTAAACAAGTGATTGAGACGGAAAGTGTACTAAACAACAAAATTGCCAACATTGTCATACAAACAGGCAAACACCTAACTTTATCAATCAATCAAATAATCAATTGTTCAATTAACACATAAAAAAATTTACACGATCAAATCAGAACTAAGTACAACTAATCTCACAAAACCTGCAACAAAGCAGAATTCTAGAAGTAGATTAAGTAGTATATATCTAAGAAACGCAATTAAAGAGAAAGGATGAGAAGCAATACATAATACGGCGTCGTAATTGAGATGAAGAAAATTGAGGAGCGAGAGGAGAGAGGGAGTGATGAGGTATAATGGAGCAACCGCCATTGAAGAGGTGAACTGGTAATACTGAAGAAACTGAAGCTATAGTGGAAGCCATTTTTAAACCCGCCAGAAAAAAAAAAAAAAAAAAAAAAAAAAAAAAAAACGGATAAGAATTTATTTGGACCGGCACATATATAAATTGGTTATTTTATCCATACTCGTAATTGGATTTATTAAAGGGTGGTGCTTATTCATGGACAGATTTTACTCTTTTATTGACGTAAATGACTGTAATATCCCTTTTATTTTAATGAATTTAGTTTTAATACCCTTCTTTCCTCGCTCTATAAGGAAAGGAAAAACTCAAAAAAAAAAAAAAACACAAAGACAAACAGGTTCACGTCTGCCGCCACCCTACAACTTCCCCCTACCACAACCACCTCCTGCTACCATGGCGACAGCAACACCACCACAGCCACAGCCTGACGACACCAGTAAGACAGTCACCTGATGGCAGTAACGACACCACCATCTACAGGTGCGAGGGTATTAGCGTCGATGAATACCTAACACCACAACCACTGTGGTGGTCGTGCGCCCCACAAGCGACCACTTTTACTACCACTGCAGCACATAAATAAGACGAAAAACTCGAATCATAAATTTTCAATTGACAATTAATTTTACAAACCTTAATTTCATTAGTAAAAAATAGTTCAATCTAATTGTAACATCGTTAATAAAGTAAATAAAAAGTAATACAAATTATTACTTGATCGAGATGAACACTAGCGTCCATAGCTGATTATTTTGACAGATTTGATTATCTTGTGAGGAAGAGAAATAGAGAGTGTATAGGGAGCTTCTTTTTTTCTGTATTTTGGGTGAAGGATATAGTATGAAAAACAAATGACAAAAAGTCCGTGAATGAGTAAAGTGCGTCCATGAATGAACAAATGACAAAAAGTCCCTGTTCATCTTCATCTTCATCTTCAACGCTGCTCTTGTAATACTACGGTTTTCCCTGCCTCTGGTAACTCGACCGAGTAGGAC
>VHZZ01000886.1:133773-156912 GCA_009801015.1 Silene noctiflora
TTTTTTTTTTTTTTTTCTAATTCCACTTATTTAGTTTGATAGTAACCTTTCCTGAGCATATTTTGCTAACCTTATTCGTTGTTATAAAATTGCTTGCTTCCACCATTTGCCTAATAGACCCTTACTTAAAGACTAAAACTCATCACTTCCTATATTTTTCGCGTTGTGAGGGTTTATATAGAGTTTTAGTACATGTTTTTAGATTAAATTAATATAAATCGTTTTACCCAATAACACCCTTAGTAGAACATAGTTATATTGAAATATATCCATTAGTAATTGGCTTAACATTCAGAACCGTCAATATATAAATATAACAATAAACTGTAAGTTTGATACTCATATATAATAATATGAACGTAAATAATACTACCTGTATTTAACTCCACACTACACATTTCTAAGACTGTTTGATTATAGGGTGGAAGACCTAGTATAATAATAGAAGTTACTATTAATTCAAATTAAAAGTTCAAAAACATGTGGTTATGCTTTTGACTTATTGTTATTGTATGACAGTCTTATGCATACGGAGAAAAACAATTTGTATGGTCAATATTAATGGGCGTCGATTTACGAAAAACAATCTGTATGGTCAATATTAATGGCGCTGATTTACCAAGTACATTTTTGACCATATTGCCCCTCTCATTTATTCTCCCTAAATTCCAAATCTCTCTAATTTCTCTTATAATTGTATTGCATTGGTGAAATTGTTCATAGAAGAAAAAAAAATTATGTACCACACGAATAACCCTATCCTCCCGATCACTCTTCCTCATCCACCATTCTGCCACCCTGGACCATCGTCCCCCTGCCAGCACCCTTCCTCCTCCACTTTCTGCCACCGTGAATCACCTCCACCAGCCGTCTACCCTCCCCTTCGCTATCGCCGACGAACGTCGTCTCTCTCTGAAATACGTTCACTAAACAATCTCAAAATTATCCCCACACCACTTCCTCCCACACCATTACCGCCAGCGACGACTTCCTCCCTATCGACGACAACTCTCTCCCCCAACAACCAGTGGCCATAACACAATATTTAATAATTAACAAAAACCCTAAAATAAATAAAAAGTTCTGACAACATGAACGAAAAACCTTAATTTGATACATAAGTGTAGAATTAACGTACCATTCTACAATCAAATTATGTTTATAATTGAAAATTGATGTTTATAATTGAAAATTGATTAATCTGAAATGGTGGAGGGTGAGGGATTGAGAAAAACTGATTAGGAGGTTTTTTTAATTCAGGGGTATGAAATAGAAAATAATGGACAAAAAGTATTGAATTGAGTAAAATACGTACTGCGAAAATAAATTACGATATTACTGTATGTCATATACTCCCTCCATTCAACTCAACATTGCATATATGCTTTATGCACAAATATTAATTAAACTATATTATAGTATTAAAAGTACAATAAGTTCATGGAAAGTGTTAGTATTGTGTGTAATTTGTGTAAAAAGTGGGCCTTAATAGTGTTATTATAGTATTAAAAGTACAACCAAATAAGGAAATGTGTAATGTGGAGTTGAATGGACGGAAGAAAAAATAGATGCAGTGTGGAGTTGAATGAAGGCAGTATAAAGAACCTTTATTAACATCTAAGCTAACATAGATAAATTAGAATAGTAGGTCTTACTTAAAACCATCCTAAATTAAGACCTTTCACATCCCACCTTTTATTTTTGTCTTATTTGAATCGGTTGTGAGTACCGTCTTAAGTTAAGACGGTTTTTATTAAGAATTTGTGAAATAACAAACTCTTTTATGAAAGGTTTGCAATTTGTGATATTAATCAATGGCTTAAGGTTAAAAGTAATATATTACCAAAAAACAAATGATTTTAAAAAATTTAAGTGCATCTTATAACACAACTCTTTTTTAAAGTTAAATCAAATGGCTTGTGCTTTCAACCATTATTTTCTTTGCTCGAGTAGTTTTTTCCCCCTAAATGATTATTACGTGTAAATGGTAATCTTATTTAATTTATGAGTGCTTTGTGATACCTCATTTGGTGGTAAAAATATAATCATTGCGGTTTTGCAGTGTATTTTAAGATCGATTAAGGAAATAAATATTCATTTCCATATCACATATATGAATATGGATGCAACATATAATCTTTATGATTTGTTTGCATTCAGTAGAATTTGTTAATGAATATTGTTTTTTGATATAAGTGATTTTATCTTTCAGTAAAAGTTTGATTTTTATATATAACAAATATTGTCAAAAGATAATCGATGTAGTAAAAAAATTTCGGGCAAGTATCATATCTCAATTATTTAGTTGTATTTTTTTATCCTTAAATTTTCCATAATAATTTGAATTATTTTTGGGTAGTACCATAGATAATCAAAATGTAATAATTTTTATGACATACTTTTTTTTCGAGCAAGTATCATATCTTAATTATTTAGTTGGATTATTTTATACTTAAATTTTCCAGAATAGTTTGGATTATTTTTGAGTAGTACTATAATCAAATAAATCATTGTTAATTGCCTTATATGTCGTTGATAGTGTAAATTGTATAGATTTTTTTTCTTATGTTTACTTGGGCGGGAAAAACATATGTGAGAGTGCATGTGGAACTGCCACATGTCAAGTGGTTCCTGTATTATACTTTTATATAGATATAGATAGATATAGATATAGATATAGATAGATATAGATATAGATATATAGATTCTTTTGAATTTAATTTCAACCTAATTCATTTTATTTTATCCACTAATTCAAATTTTGTTTAAATTATTTTGACGGTCTTTTTGAAGAGACCTCTCATAGTCCCTCTCCACTTGCCCTCTCACTTACCCTTTTGTCTTACCTCTTTTTAAAACGACGTATTTTATCCGTCATAAATGAGAATTTGTGATTATTTTAGTTTAGTTTAGTTTAGATGAACATGTTTCTACTATTTGAATATTACAATATTGGTCTAAATGCATTCTTACCAAACGTATACATTAACGTAGTAGATGATACTACGACGACTTTGTCAAGTCAAATACACACTTTTGATGGGAAATTACATGCATTCCCCATTTCCATAACACACACATTTTAGAATCTTTGTTGTGGAGACAAATCACCATGCATGTGTTTCGCCCATTGTATAATGCAGCCTCCTCCGTTGTAATTTGTTTATCTATTTTATTTTAAGGTAATTCAATTAATTATTTATCTTTTTATTTTGGTACTATATTTAACGGACAATTTGTTTCTATACGCTCAATTTAGTTTACTTATCATCTAATATTTCGCTCAAAATTAAAGATAAACAAATGACCCGGACAGATGGAGTATATTTTCTCAGATGAACTTTTTTTTTTGTGTGAGAATGAGAGATTGTTGCATACTAGGGAACTTTCAACAAGTAGACTTTTTGTAGTCGACGCCGTTTAGGAGCAGTATAACCACTATACATTTATCTGAGTTTATGTGTAATTTTTTTAAGTTTTTATTTTTAAAGTTTAAGTGGTTGAGTTCAGATACTTTACAATATAGCTCAGATTATTTAAAATAAAACTCGAAAACTTTATAACAGAGCTCGGATTATACACCATACAACTGATGGTATAGTCTATTAATTGGTCTACGGCTCTGTTTGGCACAACATTTCAGGTAGCTTATTTGACCAAATTAGCTTATTTGACCAAAATTTCAGTTACCTGATTTTTTTACAAGTGTTTGACAAGTACCTAGAGTAACATTCGGTATTTCAGGTACCTGAAATCAATTTTCCATTACTACCCCTTCAATCTATAATATTAAATAACTATCATATCATTTTACGTCATTTTACCAAAAATCAGCTACCTTTTCAGCTTGTTTACCAAACATTTTTTTTTAATAATCAGCTACCTTATCAGCTCCTACTTTTCAGGTTTCAGTTAGTTTTTCAGGTTTCAGGTAGTTTTTCAAATTTCAGCTATCTTTCAAGCTAGTTTTACCAAACAGAGCCTAAGAGGGGCTTTAAGAAGTGCTTAGAATCAGACCCATAATATAAAAGGGTTTTAAAATACATGATCTCTATCAATATCTTATAAAAAATTAAATTGCTTTGAAAGAAATATATAATGTATTTTTGTGTTCTCATTTTCACATTTAGAACAAGGTCTCTCAAATCCATTAAACAGTCTGTTTGTAGCATTATACCAAAGAATTAAAACTTAAACTATTCATGATATAAACGTGAAGTTAGTGTTTTATTGTCAATATAGAATTTTAGATACAAGAAATAAATAATTGGTTAATGTACCCTCTATGTAGATAGTTAAGCCAAGGATAACTTGTAAGTATTCTTAAGCATAATAAGTATAAACAAACCTCTTATTTAAGCTTAGGGAACCAGTCGGTCTATAGAACCGGCTCAGTCGGGTTAGTGTTTGTACCACTTTTAAAACCTTTTTTTTTTACTGGGGTGAAGGTTGGTTGGTTGGATTTTCCTGACCGGATGACAAACGGTCTAGTCCGGTTTACCAATTCGACTTGGTTTTTTGAACAACTTTATCAGGCGCAGAATTACTTTTTCACATAAGGACTTTATTTTTTTTACATACATTTTTTTTCTTTAATTTTCCATATAATGCCATTTTACCTAAACCTGAGCAAATTAACTCTTATATGAACTTTGTTTTCCTAAATTCTGATATATTACTTCAAGACTTGAATCATAATGGATCATAATTTTCCAATTAGCGAATGAATTTATTGATTGTCTAACTCTTTGTTTATCACTAGTTGTCCACCTAGTGAGCTCTTTGGATGCTTCATTGGTATATTTCTAAATTGGCAAGGATATTGGCCGGGGATGGGATGAGAGATAAAATCTATTAAATAAAAATGATTGGAAAAAATGACAAGGTTAAATTTGTAAAAAAAAAATTATATAAAAAAGTAAAACGCGTATGTAAAAAAACACAAACATGCATGGGATATGAGTGAAAAATTAATTTATTAATTTAGAATGAAATAATAATTGAATACAATTATAAATCCACAATTAAGGATTTGAATCAACAACATGTGACACTACCCTACTTATTTTACACTTTGACGACGTTCATTACTATACTAGTATAGATTTTGTGTAAATGTGCGGTTTTTTAGACAGAAATATTAGAGAATTTAACAATTAAATTACTGGTTTAACTTCATTTGAAGTTTAACTATAAAATCTACTATTAGTAATGTTTTATATTTAGAGGTAGAAACTCAATTATAATAGGTGGATAACGTTATAACTTGAAGAAAAAATTATATTAAGAGATAGAATAGAGAAGGTTCAATACTTTTACTCCTAATAATAAAATTGCGGTTTTACTGAAACTATTTTGTTCACTTTATTTTAAAAAAATATTGTAGTGATACCATTATATCCAATAAAGGTGTAATATAAGCGTGAAATAATGACATTAGTAATACAATCAGATAAGATATGTGTTGAAATAATTATACTTATATACTCCGTGTTCGTTAAATAACCAAAATAATCAAAATTTAAATGTTCGCATAGTATGAAGAAGGGATTGATATATTAAGTTAAAGTGGAAGAAAAAATATATATAATTCGTAATATCTATGAATACTACACAAATTTGTATCAAAAGACAGAATAGTAAAATCATTAAGAATGAAAATGTTTACTAAATAACTGTGCGTAGCCATCATGTTTAGTTTTAAAAATAATAACATTAAAATATTTTATCACATCATACGTATAATTGTAATTTCATTTATGCCAAAATCAGAATATCTTACTAATATATCTATACAAATTGAAAATTATATTACATCTTTCAAAATGGAATATAGATATTTATTGTTTGGAAGGTATGATCCATTTGTAGATATGATATAGCAAAGTATAATTATAAAATAAATCATTTAAGCGGGAAAATTTTAGTAATCTCTTAATCCTTTAGTATATTGTGGATTATATTACAAAGTAAAAAAAACCAAGTAATTTCATTCAAACATTCAAGGTTTGTGAACTGTACATACGTAAAACAACATGCAAGTATGCAATGCAACTACTCTACTACCATAGAGTCTAATATATCACAAATTCTCATCCGTGACGGCCTGACGGGTAATAGTATATATGCACTAATACTTCAACATTACTCGTACTAGCTTAGGCTACTACTTACTATTTTAAGTACAAATAAAGTTGCACTAGTCAAATGTTTCTAGATCCCTAGACTTTTCTAAATTGTCAGCCCACTCCAACTTATTTTTTTGTTGCTAATTGCTAGGTAACTTCATCGTCACCTTCTACCCGAAGATGTCTTAGTCGAGTTAAGACGGATAAGACGGGAGATATTCTGAATAATAGAATTAAAATTGGAAACTATTGTTACTGCCTCTATTTTCACTTGACGACGACCCTCCTCCGTTCACATGGTTATTATTATTATTATTGTTGATGTTGCTTCCTCCATTAAAATACCCGTCACAAATAATATTTTTGTCGACCATATCCCTTCGCATTAACATATTATCATTAACATTATTATGCGACGATGATGATACGGTCGCATTATTATACTGCAGTTGTCCCATGGGAAACTGCAACCCGTAACCCAAACCCGGCCCAATATTAAACCCATGTGGGCCTAAGTTGGATACCGGAGGAGATGAGTTATTGTTTGGGCCGCCAGTGAACTGCTGGACCATGGCCCGGAAATTAGCCGTATCCGTATTGAGGAGCGTGGTGGGGGTCCGCCTAGAGGCCCGGGTTCGACGTTTAGCGGGTTTGGTGAGCCGGCCCGCCGGGCCCAACTGGGTTGGTCCGGGTTGAACGGGAGTGGTTTGAGTTGACACCACCGTGGATTCGGAAAATAAACCCGAGAAGAAGAGGTCGGGTGGGGACGTGGTGGTGTAAGGTTGTGCGATTTGTCCCGTAGTATTATTATTATTATTATTATTATTATTATTAGTAGCAGCAGCAGCAGTAGGAGTAATAATATTGTTGTTGTTTTGGTGGAAGTGAAGCCATTGATGACTAGTGGTAGCCATATGATATGTGAAATGTGAAAGAGGATAAGGAAGGGAGACAAAGGAGTAAGTTTAAATTGGAAGAATAATGAATGGGATTGTTTGAAGAGGTAAATGTAAGGAAGGAGAGGGAGATTGTAACTTTGTAAGTGACGGTTGGTGTATTTATTGGTGAAAATGCACCAATCTGGTCAAACTCTGATTTTTTAGGTGAATTTTGATTGTGACTCATGAGTCATGGCTCATACACTCTATTGTTTATGTCTTTTATTACATTTTTTTTATATAAAAATTTAGGTTTAAACCAGATTATCGGTCTTTTTTAGAGTTTAAAGTGATGTTTACAGATCGCTAACTTAATAGGAGTCGAACCCCTAATTTCAAATCAGAAGATTGACTTTTTTCTATTAGGGTCAACCATTGTTGGTGTTTATGTCTATATTATGAGATTATGAGATGGGTATATAAATTCGAAAATTTCTAGTTGATGGATTATAGTAGTAATATATAGTTGTACGTTCATGGTTTTGAAGTACGATTAGTTTTATATTTTATTAAGTTTTTGAACTCTTTTATATAAATATTTTCAAATTAATGGGTTTATAAAGCTTGGTTGGATTAATGAGTTAAAACGTTGCTAAGTGAGTTGAAAATGAATTTCCTAGAATCGTGTGGGTTAAAGCCTTACAGGTTGGCTAAGGTTATAAAAAAAATGACTCTCTCCATCCCAAAATAATCTTTTGACTTTCCTTTCTAAGTCATCCTAAAATCAAAGCGTCTCCCTTGTGACGGGTCACAAATGAAGACGGGTAATGCCACTCACAAAACGAATAGGGGGACAAGGTGGGGACACCCCCCACTTGCTTTCCTCTCTCCTCTATTTGGTTCTTTTGTCTCACAATTTGGTACCCGTCTTCTCATTTGTGACGGATACGTCCGTCACAAATGAGAATTAGTGTCCTAAAATAATCTTCCTAAATTTCATTGGGTAAAATGGGAAAAGTTGTGAAATGGGAAGGCAGGTGAGTTGGAAGGCGTATGGCATGGGTTTTCTAGATAGTCCAGAGTAAAGAAAGGGTCCCAATAGGCTAATACGTACTGAGTAGTGACTCTAGTGAGGTCATTCACTTTGAGTCATTCGTGACAACTCAAACCGTTTTCCCCGTCGTAGACTCCGGTATCAAGTTCTGTAGTCAACTAGCCACATTGCGTCAATTACTCGAGCAATAACATGTCTAATTAGCGTGTATTTGATAGTACCGATATACCACTAAGGCATTAAGCCATTAAAGACCATCCAAAATGAAAGACGACTTTCCTCTTAGCACTCTCTCATTTACGAAGACGCCTTGTATATTGTACAACATATGTCGAGCAAGATTCCAGTTCGTCGCCAGGTCAAAAGTTGAAGCTGTTTTTAGTAGTACAGATCACAGACACAGGATAACACGTCCCAAGTGAAAGTTCAACAACAACAGAGCTTAATGCCAAAAAGGGCTACCAGGAATCATCATTTGAAACGGTCGATGACGGTTAAGATAAATGACATATGTAAAGTCGTATAAATCAGACAATGGTTACACTGAATGAATCCGCCTAGAAGCAAATCATCCTACTAAAATCTACAGTACATATGTAAGATAAATAATTTTTCCAATCACATTTCTTCATATTGACTTCAACGACTTGCAATAGTAATAGCATATTCTCATCTGGGCGGCATCTTGGAAGCTTAAAACAGAAGATCACGACATCAGCTACCTGAACCTGTATCAAAATGGTCATTTGGAGAAGCGAGTTCCAAAAGTTGCAAATTTTGCAATTACTTGTGTAGGGAGTCCTGACAGATAAGCTGGACTAAAAAGCCATTCTACCAGCAAGTCTGCCCTCGGATATTCTTCTGTCAATGGCGGCATCAATTGAATTCATCTGTGAGCATTCGGAAGAAAATCAAAGGAAAAACATCTTGAGAACACTAGTTGTAATTGTAATGATTCTAATTCCTGAATTAGGAGTAGCTTCTACAGTTCTACATATGAAAAAAGACGGAAGCTGACCTGGAAACATTGCAAAGTCACAACAGATATTCCCTTAATCCCATTTATATGTCCCAATTTGACCTACTTTGGATGTCAAAGTGTCAAAAGATGTAATCTTTGGCCGATATTTTGTTTAGAAAATCAAACATCATTAACTTTACCTTGTATCTCTAAGTATATTTGGAGAAAAATGGCCAAAGTTGACATAAATTGACAATAATCAAAGTCAAATGGGATAATAAATTTGGGAAAGAGGTAGTATAACAACAAATGCAAGATAGGGCAAAACCTGTTGGTATGCTCGCCTTCCACCCAAAACCACACAATTGGCGATTGTGCACAAGAGAATGAAGTAATAAACCATGAATATATAAGTTAACCAGCAAAATAAATATATTTTTATGTCAAGGGTTGGTGATGCAGGACACCTTGAACCACCGACAACATGTCTGTCAAATATGTAAGACTAACCAATATAAAACACATTAATACCTACTTGGACCTTTTGATGCCCACAAAGCAGCAGAATTTCCATGGGAACTGGATAGAGGCGCTTAGATATAGTGCTAAAGCCCAAACAGAGCTATTGCCAGGAAACAGTTATTTATACTTGAAATAAAAGCACATCCACATTGACAATTCTACACCTCTCCATCCAAGGAAGCCAAGAAATAAACAATACCTTTAATTATTTTTAAACAGCGAGCTAGAACCACGCCCAGACTAACCAGTAAAAAATGGAGCTAGAATTTCAATCGAAGTTTAAACTTACCTGGCTGGTTTCATCATGCACCTGGTGTTTTGGCAATGATGCTCTCCTTTCCTCCTGAACAAATTCACATGGCATCAGCAAAGTCACTCAATAACTTAATTTTGACAGACTAGAAGATCAGAAAATACGACTCGAATTATCAGAACATACCATTGACATAGCTTCATCATCCCAGACCAAGTAAACCTCATTTGTCGCTGATTGGTTTGCTGGTGCTTTGTTTGCAATTACTGGAGGAGGACCAATTGATGGGCCGCTAGTGTTTGGTCCAGAAGCGTATGTATGTGAATTAACTGGCGCTCCTAACCATGTAGAAAAAAAAACTTGGTCAAACTCATCTATCAACATACAAAGCTCAAAGCTAACTATGCCTCCACTCAAGAGACTTATTAGATCGAAACACTTGACCAATGATGAAGACAACTAAAATACAAAAGATGATCCTACACAGGGCTCAACAACAACAAAAAAAAACACTACTTCAATTTGTATCAGTAAAATATCTTTGAACTATAATAGCTCAATTCCTAACAGGTTGTTTCTATACAAAAATGGGAGGGAAATGGCGGGAAAGGAAGGGGGGTTCTCTCCAAATCTTTCCTTTGTTGGAGAGGAAATAATTTGCCTTGGAGGAGGGGAAATGGAGGGATCAATTTTCCCTCCCCTCCAAATCCATCCATCCCCAATTTACCTGCCCAAACAAAGGAAATGGCCCCCCCTCCAAATCTCTCCCATTCCTTTCCCTCCAAATTCCCCTATCCAAACAAAGGGTAAAAGTAAAACTTGGATGTTTGCTAAACATATTTATAGCCAAGTTCCTAGAGGTGGAAGAACTACTCTTCCAACTTTCCTTTTTTGGTTCACCATATTTAAACTTCCTATTTTGAATCATTCCCTTTTTTGTACGTAATTTGTGGTTATTCATCATTGTGATTAGTGACCCCACATCTTCCCAAGACTTGCAATTTCCTCCATATTCCTTAATTCTTATAACCAAGGTGGTATGAAACTTATATGTGGTCGAAAGGAGTACTTGGTAATAGAAAGAAACTGAAATATGAAGGGATGCATACCTAGGCCATTTGGTGCGTGGTAATTGTTCACCATATTAGGAGGCATACTGGAGTATGCAGGAATAGAAGATCTACCGTCTGATAGTCCTGGTGGAGGAATCGCTGCAATTTGATTGGGCAAACTAGTTGGGGCTCCAACGGGGAACAAAGGCTGTGATACAGGAACAGGAGCTGGAGAGGAATGCATCGCAGGTGGGTATGGAGGTTGTGATAGAGGAGCTCCAGTAGACGACAATGGTGGGGCCACGTTTTGAATTGGGAAAAGAGGCTGCTGTGGAGGAACTGAGCCAACGGGTGGCATCGAAACTGCTGGAGGCACTGACACAGCTGGATGGGGAGGATACCACATTGGTGGACGAGGAACTTGCCACCCAGGTGGGCCTGCAACTCGCGGATTGTACCTGTATCAAGCATTCAAAGCAAGGTAAGAAATTATAGCATGAGTCCACCACCTTTGAACAATATAGTTTCTACTATTATGCCTGAAATCTGAAGTTGCCCTCTCCCTCCTTCCAAATTGATTTTAAAGCTCTTGCTAAAACAATTAAGAACTAAACATGCAACATCAGGAAGGCCATTTCCAGCAGAAAAGGAGGATCCAGAAACACAGCAATTGGAATTCACCTCCCCCGGGATTGTGACCTCATTCCTAACAATACTGGTAGATCCAATATCTTTGTTTTTCTTTACAAGGAATAATCTATTTTACTTGTGAGAGATTAACTTACCAAATAGCAAATAAACACTATTGTTAGTTGCACACGTGTATGATGCATCTATTTTCCAACACAATATGCCTACAAGGCACCTACCTAGACTAACTAGAGTAACTACCTGCAGATCACAGAAGTACAGAACAGCAATTTGAAAGGGCAACTGTTCGTTTAAGAAATAACTATTCTCCAATAAGCAACAGACAGAAAAAAAATGCATAGACTACACGAATCAAGGACTAAAAAGGAAATATTCCCACATTCGTGCCCTCATTAATTCACTTTGTTGATCAAATATTGGCGTTAATTTTCACTTCAATGACCCGTGTATTGAAAATCTTCCCACTTAAGGTGAATTCCACATACTGTTGCCAGAAAAAACTACTTTATTATGCTTCAAAGTACTTGTTAACCAAGTGAATTTTAGGTATATATTACACTTTAGATTAAAACTTGAGTCTCAACATGGAGTTAGCATAACCCCAGTCTCAGAATTAGCTCAAATATAGGGAACCAGAGTGAATATTATCCAATAACGATCTTCAAAATAACCAAACAAGCAAACGGTACCTCTTATAGTCTTCTAGTATTATGGAAAAAGATAATGGAAGAAAAAACACCCCTCACTACATCAAATTACCGAATATCATTATCAACGCAATAAGAATCATGAAGTTCACTTAACTACATAAGTGCAGGGATAGGGGTGGATAATTGATATAGAGATGAAAATGAAGGAATAATCAGGTATGGGAAGCATACATGGGTGGTGGTTGCATCATTCCATAGGGGGGCTGCGGCCTGAACCCAGCAATCCCTGGCATCATGCCACCAACCATATTGGTTGCAGGAATATCAACTTTTGCAGATTTTGATGGTGTCTCCTCTTCTGCAAGATATCAATCAAAACAGAGTAATAAGTATAATGTGCATGAGTTGCAAAAAAGGACAGTATCTGTTCTGCCAAATTCTACGGTGAGGTGATAGCAAGCCTTTCCTAGTTAAAAGTATCATACACACTCTCTCCACAGCAAGGTTGCACAGTTTGTGGTTCAATTCAGAACGTGTTCGGGTCGTAAACACTAACTATCATGAACTGAATTCAAATAGGGATACTATAGCCGATATTCCAATTCCCATTAATACCCATCCACCTGTCCCCACATTACTGAGGAAAGGAGACAAAAATCCATGTTACGTAACCAGTCCATTTGCGTACTCGAAGGGAATAAAACAATACTTTCCTGCCCCATAAAACCTATACCCAAAGGACTCCAGTGAGCTCCCCTAGCAAAAGTATATAACAATTAATTTCCTATTCCCATAAACTAAAACTCACAGTTTTTTCACTCCACACCCCCATGTGACAGAGAAAAAAAACATCGTCCTAAACCAATTTTATACCTCATCCCACAAAAAAAAATAAAAAAAAAATAAAAAAAAATCTACAGTAGATATTATTTGTAAATTTTCTTTGGATAACATTATAAACCTTCCATGTACTTCAGCTGAAACATCAGATATCCATCCACTGTATGATAAAGGTTTTAAACCCAAGCTTACTTTATTGTGCAAAGACAAGAAATACCATCAAGGCACAAAACTTTAGTGCTTTTAGAGTCCGTGTCTGCATGACCAACAATAGTATCTACGCCAATTCTCACCCATATCACGCGGATTCGGCAAGGAAGTTGCACAGGGTACATATTCAAGTTTTCGATGCCATGATTCAAAAGTTGAGACACAGAAATATGACCTCAAATGAAGGTAAGATATGGAACAAGTTTTCAAAAGAATATCTTATTTAAATGTCAAAGACATGAATGATTTTGAATTATTAAAATTAAATTGACAGATGTGCTTATACAAGGCCTAAAATCATCCAAAATTCAACAGAGCACTATACTCTTCTTGTACCCATCTCATACCATTAAAGAATGATATTGTCCCATTCCTCTTACCCTCCCTTACCCTGTGTCTTCCTTCCCTTCTTTCCCACTTTTCGTATTCGAAACAAAACAGTTACTCTACTTTTGTCATGTAAGCCTCCTTCTCAGGCTTCGCCAGGAGAAGTGACAGTTCG
The DNA here is from genome assembly GCA_009801015.1 of Silene noctiflora. Lineage (NCBI taxonomy): Eukaryota > Viridiplantae > Streptophyta > Magnoliopsida > Caryophyllales > Caryophyllaceae > Silene > Silene noctiflora. The sequence continues at coordinate 147,475 of VHZZ01000886.1, forward strand.
GTAATGCTCGCACATTCGCCTTAATTCTTTCCCAAGAGTTCAAAATGGCAAACCTAATCATAATACCAAACTCCTTTTGAACTTCATCAATCCTTCAATCCAACATATCCGATGACTTTACTACAGCTTAAAAGGCTCATCAAACACGCATTTATAATAGAATCACTTCCTGTCATAGTTCACGCATTTATAATAGAATCACTTCCTGTCATAGTTCCACATACATTACCCTCACCAATCAACAGGAAATGTATTAACACTTTCAGTTCTTTAAGCACTAGAACCCATAAAATGTAAATTCTCTCAAAAGGTTCTAACGCCTGAGCAAACAAATTCAACTATCCTTCCAATGTTCCGGTTTACAGAAAACAGAAACATCCTGTGGCACATTGACACCATAGTCCCCATCAATGCATCACAGTTTATCTAATGGAAGTTTCAAAGTGTTTGTTAGCTAGTAGCAATTTGCTTAAAACCTTAACGCTTTGACCACACAGATTCACCCAACGCAACAAACTTTACAATACAGTTATACATCAAGCCCCCTATAACAAAACAAATTCACCCAAATTCGACCTGTTTCCAGCAAAATCCAAACTTGAACACTTTCCTAAACCCCTAAATCTACAAGCTAACACTATTGAATTCCCTGGGGCACCCTGAGATGGAAACAAAACCCGTAATTTCAAACCGAAGCCGTGCCATTAAAGTCACATATCAGATCCCAACTTTTACAAAAATACGCAATCCTAAAACCCTAATTACAAAATTAAACAAATACTAAAACAGAAAAATCAACCTGTCTCGCCATAATGTGCAGCCAAGACATCAGCCGGAATCCCTTGCATTCCATAAATCTCAATCTCGGTCGACTCTCTACCTTCTTTCGCATTCGGAACCCTAACACAAACAAAACAAAACAAAATCATCAAATCACAACAACAATCAATCACCCCCAAACAACACAAAACCCAAACAAAAATCAACCAAAAACCCTTGAAAAAGCGGGAATTACTTGGTGACGGATTCCTTATGAACTTGAAGAACATGAATGACCATACCACCAGCAGTAGAAAGCTTCTTATTACAAGCATGACACTTAAAGTGCTTAGCTTTTTGATGTTGTACAAGAATTTTTTCGTCATCGAACTCTCTATCGCAGTAATAGCAGAATACTTTGTCGTTTTGACGCTTCTTCTTTCTCCCCATTGATTCTAAATTACTTGCTTAATTAATTAAATCAATGGCGGAAATTAGGGTTTCGGCAAGTTGTTTGGGTGTGATTAATTTATACAAGTAATTAATTTGATTTTATAAAAGTGGGAAATTTGTGAGGGATAAGAAGGTTTTGATCGAAAAAATTGGGGGAAATCAAGACAAGTTTTGTTTTTGTGTTGGTTTATTTATTTTCTGCTGCTTCAATTGTTGAATTGTTAAGAGGGTGAGATTGTGAGATTTTATATAGTATGGTGAAAAAGGTTGTAGTCGGGCTTTTTAGCCCAACTTCAATAGAGGTCCGGCCTCGTTTGGTAGTACCGGCAAACAAATCAGGTCGTGTCGGGTTTGTGTTCGTGTCACATTTAAACAGGTTACGAACCCTTTAGCCTAAATCCGACCCAATTAATTTTTGTGTCGTATTCATGTCGATCTACTTGCATAAATGGGTCATCGAGCCTCGATTCAAACCCATTAATTTCGTGTTGGGCTCGTGTCGTGTTTACGTGTCATGCCAATATTCGGAAAGTTTAAATATAGTACAGAAAATTCACGTGATACTCTTGAACATTGCTACTTTGCATAAAGTACTCAATATTTTATGTTTATATACATCATACCCTCTATTAGGGGTGTAAACGAGCCGAGTTGAGCTGGAGCTCGGGTGGGCTCGGGGTCGGCTCGAATTTTTTAGCTCGAGCTCAGGCTCCGGCTCGACTCGGTTCAAAACTCGTCAAGCCTAAAAAATTGAAGCTCAAGCTCGGCTCGGGTTCGAATCGAGCTAATTTTGTCATTATTTGAAATAAAAAAAATACTACAATATAAAGATTATACAAAAAAAAAAAAAAAACTACAAACGAGCCGAACTTTGTTGAGCCCAGGCTCGGCTCCAGCTCATTTTGACCGAGCATGAGCAGAGCTTTGACCGAGCCAATTCTGAGGGCTCAAAGAGCCGGCTCATATCATTGACAACCCTACCTTCTATGTTTGATTTTCATGCACAATATATCTTTTTTGTCGTTTTTGTAAAATTGCGAATGATCATACTCCCTCCATTCAACTCCACACTACACTTATCTATTTTGCACACTATTCACAAATGATCCTTCAAGTTCATTTTTCTCTCAATACATAAGTAAAAATATATTCATGTGGGATCTTGTTTGATTTGCCTTGACGAGTACATTATAAATATCTAACTTTTATATTTTTTGCAAATACGTAGCTAAAGATATTTAACGCCCAAAACCCGCGTTGGCAAACGTGAAAAAAGAAATGTGTAGTGTGGAGTTGAATGGAGGGAGTAAGTCCTAAATCAAAATTCAAGAGTCAACCAAATTTTTTTTCTAAAATAATTATCTTGTCATAATCTACGATTCGAGAAAAAAAATTGTCGACTGTAGTTTTCTTTGTGGTTTTTTTTTTTTCGAAATCCTCAAATCAAACATATCTTCGATCTTTAGTTTCCGAATGACCATTTTCGTTTTATTAAAGTATAGATCTCGAAAAGATAATCAATTTTGGAAAAAAAAAATGGCTATTTCTGGTTTATGGTTTACGATTTATGTTCAATGGGACTTGGGAGATTGGAGATTTTAAAAACGATAAAAAAAGGCAAGCTATGCTTAAAAACCAGACTCAAGGAGTCAAGAGTAGGGGTGTAAGTGATATCAGCTGGCTCGTAAAGCCCTCAGAATCAGCTCGGTCAAAGCTCGGCTCGAAATCGGTCAAAATTGATTCCGAGCCGATTCCGAACCGAGGTGGATAAAATCCGAGCCGATTCTGAGCTTAGTAGAGCTCGGATCAAAAGCTCATTTAGGCTCGTTTTATTTTTTATTATTAGTTAATTTTGATACTTGACAAATATTTTTATTCTTAATAAAATGTTAATTTAGCATGCATAATTTTAATTTTATTATACTTAATAAGTATTTTATATTTACATTTTCTAATAATATATTTATTTCTAATTTGATTTAAAAGTTAAAAAATGTATAAAAAAATATAGATTTAATGAAGCTCGAATAGCTCGAGTTGAGCTCGAGCTTAATCTGAGCCGATTCTGAGCTTTGAAATTTTAAGCTCGGAAAATTCTGAGCCGATTCCGAGCTCTACCTCAAGTTTCCGAGCCGATTCCAAGTCCACCCAAGCTCGAGCTCAAATCGGCTCGATTACACCTCTAGTCAAGGGTACCATGTGCACAAACTTAAAATGGTGTGTACAAGTGTACGACATGAAAAATGGCAAAGTTTTGTCACACGACTTTAACCTAAAATCACCGCAGGACAGGGTGATTTTATAAGAGCTTACACTCATGATAACAGGAGCCTTAGTGGACCCAATTTGGCAATTACTTTTAATACAAGTAGAGCAGTTTAATAACTGAACTTTTTTTTCTCCAAAAATTTACTTAAAAAAAATTATTTCCCGACAAATAAAGAAAACAAATTCATCTCTACTGAAGGGGAAATCAATGTGTCTTGCTTGTGACGGACACTATCCGTCACAAGTTGAAGATGGATAGCGCCTCTTTCACGATAAGGCAAGTTGGAAGGCAGGTGGAGAAATAAAACATCTCATGGATAGTGTCACTTGCATATTGTAAAAGGGCACTATCCGTCTTCAGCTTGTGACATATAGTGCCCGTCTTCGATCAGAATTTGTGAGGGGAAATATGCATGGTTTGACGAACTGACGTACCAGCCGGTCATCTCTACCAGTCAACGCCCAAATTCATGAATCACATAATACGAGTGAAAGATGTGATATATCAACGCACTCCAATGTCTACCCCTCCCCCCTCCTATTCTCCTAATCCCAATCTTGATCTTTCTGCGACCTGGAGAGAATACTATGGGGGAATCGAGAAGTGCAGTTTCAGATATTCTCACAGATGGTAATAGCCCTATTTGCCCCTTCTCTTCCCCAATAACTACAGGAAAATGAACCCGACTAGACGACGACTAAGGTGACAATCTGACAACCAGGACTTAAATCCATCAACAGTTCTCCAGGTATGTTCGTCAATCTTGAGAATAATCCTGAAAACTTGGCTTGATAGGGCAAAGAAATTGACATGTATGCAAGATAAGCTGAACAACATTGAAATGCTAGAATTGTTTCGATCTTCAAACGTTACCAAATTCACGTATCAAGGTTTCTAAGAAACCCACCACAAAATTCCGACAGAAATATAGCAAAGAACAGTAAAACAAGATAAACAAAAGAACTGAAACAATCCTAGAAAACATTTTTTTTTTCTTTGTTTTTTTGTTTGCTAAATACTGTGTAGTTTATTGTGGCATGAAAAGCCAAGGAACTGTACCAACTACCAAGGTACACACAATCAGAAAATAACTACACAAAGGTGTCATTGGAGAAAAAATTAGCACCAGATGACCAAGAAAAACATATGAACAAAGACTTGTTAAAACACATCTCGTTAAAATTGTTTTTTTTTTTTTCAATCATCAAGCGTTTGGCAGACTGCAAGCACGGAGAATTCTTGGTTGGACTTGGGCAGTTTCATTCCTCTCACTTGAGTCTTTTATAAGAGTAGCACGCAACATCATTTGAGGCTCATATATACACTTCACCGAATTGGATGATATTGAGTGATGCCTCGCTTTGGGGGGAGTTTCCTCAATATGAAAAGGACCAGAGAACACGGTAATATTTCCACCAACTGAGACAATGGGAAACATACAATATGAGGGCAGGAAATAACTTTATCATTAAGCAAGAAAAATTATACGTGACATGAAAAATTATCAACAAAGATAGGTATCAACTCCATTGGAATATCACCAAAGATCACTGTATCAACTCCATTTCCAATGGAGTGAAAGACACGGCGTCTGTTTGAATGCAATTGAAGGAGGGAAGGGGAGAGAGGGGGAATGAAGCTAGTGTGTTTAACGTCCGAATCATTCCGATGTTCGAAGGATTATATTCTGGCTTACAAGAGGATAAATGATTCTCTCCATTTTCCTCCAACCTAACTTACTAAACAGTAAGAAAATCGTTCACAACTCTGTCCCTCCAAACCATCCATCTAAATGGGATGAAGGGACTAATAGACAATATGAATATTGCTCATCTAACCCTCTGTACTTCTTTTCTCATGGAGTACCAGATGGTCCTCAGGTTTGGATAGGAAAAAAGGAGGGAAAGGAAGGGGAGGGGGAAGGAGGGAAGGGAAAGGAAGGGAAGGGAGAATGGAGGAGATGATTTTCCCTCCAAATCTTGCCTATGTTGGTGGGGAAATAATTTGCCTTGTAGAAGGAAAATGAGGGGATCCATTTTCCCTCCCCTCCAAATCCCTCTACCTTCATTTTGCTAACCAAACAATGGATTTCTCATCCTTCCAATTCCCTCCCCTCCCTTTCCCTCCAAATCCATCCCTCAATCCAAACACACCCTTAGGCCTTGTTTGGATAGGAAAAAAGGAGGGAAAGGGAGGGGAGGGGGAAGGAGGGAAGGGAAAGGAAGGGAAGGGGAGGGAGAATGGAGGAGGTGATTTTCCCTCCAAATCTTGCCTATATTGGTGGGGAAATAATTTGCCTTGTAGGAGGGATCCATTTTCTCTCCCCTCCAAATCCTTCTACCTTCATTTTGCTAACCAACAATGGATTTCTCATCCTTCCAATTCCCTCCCCTCCCTTTCCCTCCAAATCCATCCCTCAATCCAAACACACCCTATAAGGATGTCCTCCTACACTGTTTTCCACAGGTAGGCACGTCATTACAAAAATCAATGCATAGTGACTAAAAATAAACAAAAGAAAAGAAAAAAAAAAAAAAAGGAACAGATATGTACTCTAGAAAGGGATAGAGGCTGCTTAGGAGGCCATTTCAGAAGACTTGCCCCATAATATATCCAAGGTAAGATAGGGTAGGAGGTCATTTTCAAAAGACTTACCCCGTCATACATCCAAGGTAAGATAAGGGATAATTTGCACATGAAGTGAAAATGTCACTAGTTGATGACAAGTGACACCACATTAATGTAGAGAGGCTAGTTAGTAGTCACTCACCAGGTAGTACGCAAAATTGAGAATTGGATGATCCAAGACATCAAGGTCAGCAGCTTTATCAAAAGCATTAAAGCACATCTGCAGGAGAAGTTGGTGATGTTTTAATGATGTACTAGCTTATTGGGAACTAAAACCGCTATTTGCTGTTTGTCACTCTGAAAGAGCAGGTCAAAAGAAAGAACATGTGCTGTTGTCCATGGCATACATACAGCATAAACTTCAACAGAAACATGAAATATTCATCAATTCTCCATTAGTTCAAGCCCCATTAAGGTTAATTCCCATCACAAAGTTCACATCCCCAAGAGTTTTTGTCAGATGCTACCTTTGTGTTTACTTAATTTGCGAGAGAATGCTTTTCTTTTGCTTTTTTTTTTTATACCGAACAGTGCCTAAGTCAGTATTCCAGTCATTTTACTCAACATTCCAGCCTTTACTTTCTTTTTTCTCACTCAAAACTACCTTACTTTCCTTTCTATACAAAACTACACAACTTTCCGTTTTCTTCAAAACCTACCAGCGCTTATCCCCCAATTTTCATATTCACTAAATTCAATAATCCACTTTTTTACTCAACACATGTTAAAGTTCCTATTGTTCATTCCTCTTAAATGTTCATACCGATAAGTTATTTCCTTTTTGGACTCCCATGTGAAAGTTTATACTGCCAAAGTTTAGATAGTATGTTCTGACTGCCATTAAAAACCAAGTCGGGTTACTTAAAAGATAAGCACCACTTACCATGACACATCTTATGAGGAAACATGTGAAACATATTGTGGTGACGTAGCCAACCTGCAGGAAGTCACAGCAAGAAAACCATCTGAATACAGAAAATGCTAGACGCCAAACAAAGAAGAGAGATAGAACGCATAGGAGGGGGCAGGGGCGAGCAATTTACCTCTTGAAGTTTCTTGAGCCTTCCTTTTGATTCTTCCAATCGTTGCAACATTAGGAAAAGCCTGCCAAGAAAACCATAAAAGATGTTCCAAAGAATGCAAATGTGATTTGATATTTAATTGTAAAACAGAAAGGTAGGGGGGAGTAACTGCAATAACGACAAAAACCTGCAGGTAACTAAGTGTTTTTTTACAACAATGTTTTGTTAGGGGAGGGGAAATCAAGACAAACCATTGCACTTTGCACTAGTAGAACTATGTACCAGATCAAGCATAAATATGAAGAGGTAACAAATAAAAAGAATAACAGCAAAACAGAGATGCGACTGAACCAGGTGGCATGCAAATGGGCATGCGAAACAACAGCTCAAAAATTTTGGACATGAGAAATTTTTGACAAAGTTAGAGTGACATAATCTGATGCCTATGGAACATATAAGTTTAAAAAGGACCACTATATTAAACTTAAAAATGAAAATTTGGATATATACGAAGATGCATAATTATTTAAAACCAACGGATTAACAGTTAGGTTAATACTTAATAGCAATACCAACTTACAATCAATATACAAAACGACATCATTGTTTATTGAAATCAGTTCTGTAATTTTAAGTGAATCTGCTATTATGTTAATAGTCATTGGCAAGGGGCAATTGGGTCACCCGGGTCGGGGTCATGTTGATTTGACTTGTGTCGGGAATCGAGTTAATAACTGATTCGCGTCGGTTACAATTCATGTCGGGCCGGGTTTTGTTGGGATCAAGTGACAGGCCGGTTCGGTTCGGGTAAGGGGTCAAGTTATGAATATATAATTTATCTTATGTATTTAAATTTGGATCAAAAATTTAAAGTTATAGGTGTATTTATTTTAATTTTTAAGTGAAAACAATTGAAATGAATGTCAATTTAGTCTTACTTGGAATTTTGGACCATGATTAAGCTAATTCTTTGTCAAGTTTAAGTCAATATCAGGTCGGTTCGGGTCTAGTTGGAGCAAATAAAGTTATAGGTTATCACTTTAACTTCGGGTCGGGGTCGGTTCGATTCACCCAATTTTCGGGATTTCAGTCCATGTTTGGGCCCATTCGGGTCAACTTTTGCCAACTCTAAGTTTTGGCGTCCAATCTAAGGAAAATATCAATATAAGCAAGAACACAAAAATATTATTTATAGCCTCCTATCATGCCAACAAAAACATTAGCAATGTTTGTCAGAAGAGCCACCCGAAAGAGGATAAATTTTGAAAAAAAAAAAAAAAAAAAACAAAGACAGAGCCTTTTGATAAAATTTGACGACTAACATGAAAAACATAAGCAACTACCATTCTCAATATCAATTCATAAGTCAACCATCACACTGAGAAATGTCAATAAATCATTGGACTTTCTTTGTTCTTAGCATTCCAGAATCTGCTTACAAGACAGTTTCACTCGATAGCTTCTCTTCCTCTCTCTCCTCCTCCTCACTATCAACAATTACTCTCTCAACAACTGCTCCTCACTATCTACATAATCTTTCAAAGTTTGAATGTGGTAGCACAAGCTCTGACACTCAAAATGGGTAATATCAACACAAGTACACAACTGTATAAATTTGGAGGCGACTACTATCACATGCTAATCACTGACTAAAAAAAAAGCCCGCGACTGCAGTATTCAAGAAAGGTATAGGCTGCTCAAATCAGAAAATTCATTAATCTTAGATACAAAAACAGATTAAATAAATTGTTTGTTCTCACCTTCCTCCATAAAGAAGAAATCCAAGAGCAGCAAACAAAGACACGCCTGCCACAGTACATGCATTGTGAGTTTATAATTATATAAAAAAAAAAAAATAATAATAACTTCAACAAATAGTGCATTAAGAAGTCACCTGCAAAAAACAACTTCGACAAAATAACCAGACCATGGATTGGTTTCCACCACAAGATCAACCATAAAACAATCTGATGTGAAAAAACAGAGTTAGTAGATCAAATAATAATCATACAACTAAAAAGGAGATATAACGATGTGGTTCCAAAACTCCTTGTTCATACTCCCTTTGTTCACTCCAATTCCATGCATAATACTACTCACATATATATATTAACCAAATGTATGGAGTTGGAGTGAACAGAGGGAGTATTTCATACAATTACAAGCAAGCCATTGATTTAATTTCTCTCACAACAGCTAGTAGTACAGCAAGACACATACTTAGGCGCTTGCATAAAAGCTTGTATAAAACATTTAAAAAGTCTCTAAGAAACCGTCAAACTCCATAACTAAAGAGCCTCTTCGGGG
>VHZZ01000886.1:157537-168977 GCA_009801015.1 Silene noctiflora
GCTACACCTAACAGCTAAAGGAGAAGAGAGTCACAAGACAAGTAAATGACCAATATAGCAAGTAAAACCTGATAGTATATCTCTGCCCAAAACAACACCAACAGCGCGTAGGTCGTGAAGAATGCAAGGCTTGTCACATCAAGCAAGACATGCTGGATAATCTATACCACATGCCAGAAAGATTACCATAAGACACAAATCACACTTAGACAACATAAGCAAAGTTTCTCAAAATGAAAGACAAGCATAAGATTGATGGCAAACCTTGGGACGCAAGTGTTCCAGATCACGGCGAAAAAAGAACACTCCACACCTAACTGCTCAATCACGAAAAAACAGTCAAAACAATTAACCAATGCCCACGACGAAGCTAATGGCAAAATAGCTAAGAGAATGCAGTTAGCTGACCTCCATTAACCAAGAAATTTAGAAAATGGAAAACCTTTTGCGTGGTCCAACCATAGTCCGGAACTCTGAATTGTATTCTCACCAATTGGACCTACATCACCAACCTCACACAATTAATTTGATTTTCTATGAGACAGACAGACATACTTATCATATCATATGGCATCAAATCAAATACCCGAAATATCAATTTTAATCAAACTACAGCATCTCATATCACATGGCTACCAATATTAACCAAACTTCACCAAATCAAATGGCACCAAATCAAATACCCCAATAACCTATTCTAATAACACAAATACGTGTTTAAGGCGGATGTATCATATCACATGGCTACCAAATCAAAAACCCTAAAGTACCAATCTTACATCAAATCAATCAACATTATAACTACCCAATACAATTTTAGCTACAAAACTCACAACGAAACTTCAAAAAAAAAAAACAAACAATCAGAAACCCTAAAACCCTAATCAATAAATACCAGCACAAAAACACAAAACTAATCAAATTAAACAAAAACCCAGAAATTATATAAGGTAAGAAATCATTACCAATGCAACAATTGAAACAATTCCATACAAAAGAGCAAGATCATGAAAGATTCGATCTTGCCAAATTGGGGAGTCATTAACTTCATTCCACCAACTTGACCCATCTTTCAAAACATAAGCTTTTACAGCATTTAATGGGTCAAATGTCTCCCCCATCAATTCCCCAAATTGAATTTCCAAAACTCAAATCAAAAAGCTAAAATCCCAATTTCCTTAATTTCACTTAGATTAAATAACAGTGAAATTAATAAGGAAAAATTGGGAATTTCTTGGATTACTTAATTATTATGAACAATTCCAGGTAACTTTTTGTTTGTTTTACAAAAATAATCAAAAGTTGACAAGAAAATGAATGATTAAGATAGATGAAGTGATGGAGAATTAGGGATTTCGAATTTGGGGAAATGGCAAAAGGAGGGAAATTACGTGAGGAAAGAGAGAGGGGAATGTTTGATTCTTTGATGGAAAATGGAATAGATAGATGTTTGAATCCGATATGGACCCAGATCATCCTCGTCGGCTCGTCCTTTTGGATGATGCACAATTGCACATTAATCAATACTCGTATTCAATAATCAATAATCAATAATTTAGCTTATCAATGACGCAAAAAATAAAAAACCCGATTACTAAACATCGTCCACAAAACTTTTATGTTAGGATGTGGAGCGATTTTTTTTTTTTCTTGTTTAAATGAGTTTACCTTATGTTGCGGATTAAAATTAAACCCCAACTTCATGGTTGGAGTAAGAGAGTTTTTACCACTACTTGAGGTAACACTCTTTTATTCTTAGGACGTAGGAGGGAGAGATGTAGCTAGCATGTGGATGTTTCACATTTAAAACAAATAGATCCAAATGTGAATAATGCACATCTTAATCTAGGCAGGACATGTATTTCGTCGAAGTAAGCGATTGGAAAAAAAGTTGCCATAACTGAACATTAAGTGTAATTTTATGGTAGTTTAATTTCTTTTCACTCTTAATCACCGGTTTACCATTTTAAATCGTTCACAAACTGTTATTATTGATAATTACTGTTTTTGTGTAAGTTTGCTTCGAGTTTCAAGAAAATAAATTACTCCATACGTCATTGTTGTTGTTTAAGTTAGTTTAAGACAAGCTTTTGAAGACAATAAATTGTTTTAAAAAAGTCAAATTTGCAGTTGTTTGTTAAGTACATTCGTATTTAGGACGAGACATGAATATTAATCTTTTTTGGGTGTGTGATTTGAAGTTCTTCTCACTATTTTTTTTTTTTTTTTTTTTTTTTTTTGATTATCGTTTTCGCTATTATATGACAAAAAAAGGAGGGGTTGGGTGGGTTATTGATGGTAAAATGGCAATGATGATAGTAATTTGTCAATGATGCACCTCAAGTTGAAATAAGTCGATTCTTGTATATGCAACTCAACGATTTCCGATAATACTTTATTAGATGTCACTTTAATTACATACTAGTATAGATTCCAAACAATGAATGCGCGGTATTTATTGAGTTTTTATTTTTGTAAGACTTATTCATACTAAATTAACACCTCATTAAATTTTTATATTTCACATTATATATTGATATGAGAAGAAAAATTAAACTGTAAAATTAATTAAAAAAATTGAGTAATATCATGAAATTTATATATTAATTATTTTTTTAATCACAAAACTAATAATTTAATTTTACAAACTTCTCGGCTTGTTTTAAATATTTTTTCTTTCGACAAATTTAATAATCTCTGTTTATATTTTTGTTTTAGAGAGAGCAACTAATATGCATCAAATCATTCGCTAACAAAGTTTAGCAATTTGTATTCAGACTTTTATTTTATTTTAATTAAAATTTGTTTTAATTTGATGAAAAGTTATATTTTAATGAAAAATTAATAGTTTAATGTTCATTTGTTTTCTTATTTAACTAAAAGTTTGGAGCGAAATTTTTTCCTTATTTAAGTAAATGGAGTTTGGAGGGAAACCTTTTGAGATTCTTATATATGGAAAAGAATGTGACTAAAAATATATACTAGAATGTGTGTTAGGCGCAAAAATTAGGCGGTTTTATTAATCTTTTAGTATATAGGGAATGTTATGTTCAATATTCTTACATACTATCTGTTGTAGGAAAAAAAATTGTATTATTTTATGAGACATTTCAAATTGATAGTGTAGTTTTGTTCTCTTATTTATTTCATTTTTATTTATTATTGTGGGATCATGTTTTTAATGGTTTGTCTCACAGTATTTGTAGCAGGAGGCTCTTAAGAATTTTATTTATTTTTGCATAAAATCCGAAATTTCAGCCTTTTTTAACGAGGTATGATATATATATTTTTTTTTGGTGTTGACCAGAAGTATCCCCTACCAACAGCTTGGGCAATCTCCTTCGGGGTACTGAAGGCAATTTAATGGGTTGACCCCTCCCAAGTTTGGCTTTTTCATTCGCAAGAGTCAAGAATCGAACCCAAACCACTTGTTTAAGAGATGAGAACCCTTATCACTCACACCAGCCAACTTTGGTAATGAGGTACGATATATATGAAGGCGCTTTTTTCATATGATCTCCAATTTTGTATTGTAATCTGAAATATTGAATCCAAAGAGATCGATGTCTGGTTTGGAGGCCAAATGCATAAGAAAAAAAAAAAAGTATAGAAGGCGTGCATTGTACAGGTAATATATTTCACGTCTCCATTGCGAAAGAGAAGCATATCCGAAGTCTGAAGAAGATTAACGAAGGGAAGTCAGATCAATGAGGTTGAAGACATAAAACTAGCACTTTGTGAAACATTGAGACAAATCGGTCACGAAAAAAGGCTAATTAACATAAGAGATCCAATATTCCTGCACTCAGTCAATACATCTACACTAGTTACAAAATTTGCAAAAGATCAGCTGGAAGCTAGCCGAGAAGAGGAAGACAACTTCAACAGCAACAGAAAGAACAAGAACATTTCCAGCACGTAAATTTGGAAGGTATCTGGCCCGTTTTTCTGATAAATTCAGCTTGCTGCTCTGTCTTTACTGCATTCTTATTCATCTTAGCTTCTGCAGCTGCCCGCTTCTCTTCAGCTTTGTGTCGTGCGGTGGCTAGCTTTTTCATTAACTTGTCTTGTGCCTTAGCTCTCATCCTTTCCACCTCCACCTGAACATTTGATAAGCAAACAAAAGTAGTGATTCGGTAACCAAAAATGCGGTGTACAGGAAATTGGAGCCAATTACTTGTGTTGTCAAAGACTAATTGGAAACTGGAAGTATATTTCTTTTTTACACAAAACAAGTACAACATAAGCCAAGTGCTTCAAAGGCGAGGTAAAGACGGGAACTAGTTTTTAGATGACCTATAACAAATTTTTGTAGAGATTTCAGTGCTACTTCCCAATATAAGAAGCGAATCCAGTTTAGTCAACCATTTTCCATTTTTAACCATCCAGCCGAAGCTCGATATACAAATGGCAGTAGCAGTATATTGACAAACAAAAACCACCAAATACAATGATTGGGGTTATCATGCCTCCAAACGACTAGTGGGTAAGGCTGTGCACATGCTCGTTCTTCTAAAATAAGGTAGCCGTAACAATTTGTGTAAATGCACATGAGCTATTCAAATAGACAAATAGGAAAACCTAGCTCATATAGTCACAATGATGCTGAGTTCAAAGACCTGGCATAAATTACCATCTTACAGAATCCACGGAAGTTCATGTAACGATACCCTATTGCACTAGCTGAACCTCCATTTTTTCCTACTAGTTTTTTAATTTAATCGTAAAAGCCACAAGGAAAATGGCAAGAAAAGACTGGAAGAGATCTCAAAAAGTGAAAATCAAAGCCTCTTCCTATCAAAAGTGAAGGGACAATTAAAACCCTCCTACCCAACCCACAAGAATAGCACTTCATCAGCAAATAATTCTATGTTTTTGTTCATATTCAAGAGCAGTATTCGTTTTACATGCACCGTGTGCTTTTTACAACTGTGTAACTATCAAAATAGAATAGAATTTGTGATAGCCATTCATTGGATCCCTACTTCCACAGACACGATTCACATATGAAACACTTGCATATAGCCATATAGGTGCCACAAAAACATACAAATGAACAAGACCTTCAGGCAACACAGTAAAAAATGTTACCCTCTCCATTTTACTTACGCTAGATGGTGCAATAACAAGTTACATGGTAAAGCATGGCAAGTATACCTCAGATTTTCTCAACTCGGCTTCAGATTTGGCCTTCTGGTGATTTTCCCATGCTTGAATCTTCATTTCTTCACGCTCAAACCTGAATATGTGATAGAAGTAAATAAATTTTGTTCAGGCAACAGAAACAAACAACATACTAACCCAAATCACTGTATATATACACAGCTTATCCACTGAAGGCCAGGCTCTTTATGTTGAACTTAGTCTCCTGCTACACTCCACACCCCCAAAATACTTATTTACTGGCTAATATAAGGCAAAGGTCTTGATTGTCCACTGCCACAATCATACGAGCCAAAATAAAAATGGACATTGGACTGACATTTAGCTTTGAACTAGATACACTAAATAAGTTCTCTCTACTTCATAAACGTGTACCCGCTACTCCCATGGCATAAATCCCCCCCACCCACACACAACATTACATCATGAGCACTTTGAAAGGTTTTACGGTTATCCATGAACCATGACCACAGCTTGTTGCGGTAGTGATCTATGGTGCACGAATTGAGATCATGGCAACGGTATTTAATGCCATGATACGGCTTACAAACTTCCAACGATGACAAGTCTCTGAATTGAGTGCATAAAGGTTTTGAAGGTTACCACGACCATAGTCCATATATATTTATGGTGTAAGAACCGAGAATCCGAGATCAGGTAAACAGTATTTAATCCCATGATTACAGCTCAGAAATTTTCGTCAATAACGAGTCAAGGAACTAAAACCAGAAGGTCGACATGGCTCACAAACTTTTGACAAAGTGTGTTGAAAAGATGAGGTTCAGTGTGGTGTAACAGTAAGAAGCTCAACCTTTTCAAAGTTTCAATGTAATACTGTAATTTAAGGCTAGCGTTAAGTTTGTACCATAAAGTTTGTGTTTGGAATTGAATGGCTTTTAGAACTCCACAAATGCATCAAAAGTTTAGAGTTCCGTTAAGTTTAGGAGATGAGTCCCATGAGGGAATACCTGGCCGTGTACTTTGCTTTCTCAGCCTCCTCCCAAACTTCCGCCCTTGTCTCGATAACACTTTTACGCATCTGTTCTACTGCAGCTGTGCTCGATGAACTCAGTCCTGACGCTCCTGACATATCCTCCTCCTCTTTACTAGCCCAAGCAGCTATGTTCATTTTACCAAGCTGTACACCAAGTTCCATTATTTCTTTTCTTGTTTTTGTTTGCTTGTCCTTCTCAGAGATCTGTTGGTCGAAGTTCTCGCTTTCTAGGTCTATATGTGCTTCTACAAGATGAGCTCTTCTAGGAGACAACTGCCTAGAAGAAGCAGGACTATGTGCCGGTGATTTCACCTTGACAGGAGTTCCATTTCTAGAAGGTTCCTGGCTTGCTATAGGAGTCATTTCTGTCCCCATATCCCTCATAGAAACTGATCTGGCAGTTGATAGTGGTGGAATATTATCTGTTACAGTATGAACGGACAAAGATAAATCATGGTAAAACTACAAGGATGGAAACATGTTTTTTCATCCAATTGTCACTTCCAATGATCACAATATCACATCCACAGTCCTATGTGCAACATTCGTGCCACTTAAGTAGAAATCAACTCTGGTTTTAAGCGGATCTAACAGAACACTACAACCAGTACACAAAATAAGTGCAATTTGTGTCTACTGTGATTATTAATTTCTCCAAATGTAAGTAGAGATATGTTAAACCATGAAAACGGGTCTAAGCCATACCCATAAAGAGGAGAGAGAGCCCAGAGGACTAGCGTCTGGGTTTATAAAGTTGTGATTTAGTGAACTCACTTCCTCATTTTACCAATGTGGGGACATTCACATGTGGGTAAACCACAAATAGGAGCTCTTAACAAGATACAACGTAAAACATGTCATATTTGAGTCATTGTAACATCTTTCACATTACTAGCATTTTAAAAAATTTGCAGCTATTGTAAGTTGTGAAATAATATAGGTCAAAGTTGACATCAATTGACAACTGGCGTCAAACAAGTTCAATATAAATGGAATGGAGAGAGCACATCATAATGACAATTCATAATTGACTCTCACTAGTAGGCTCACCAATAGATGTTTCGGTACCACGTGCTGTTTTCCCATATACATCAGCCTGTAGGTACGAATCTGCCTCCCAGCCCACCAAATTTTGAGCTGAAAATTCTTGATTAGCTAAACTCGAATCCATCCTTTTCGTATCAGGCTCTTCAAAAGCAACTAATTTTTCATCCGGAACTTCGACAACAACTTTTGTAGCAGGTCTCTTATTTCCATGGTTAGAGATAGTTTTCCTAGACCCTGGTACACCGTGTGACTGTCCTCCCATCTTAGGTCTATTTGAAGTAGGACTAGCAATCCACTTTTGCGCATCATCCCATTTTGATGGAGCTGTCTTTGAAAATGGTGTGGCAGGGACTCTCTGTGTTCCTCGTTCTGCCTTCTGAAATTCAAAGGCAGGTGATATAATACTTCTGCTGTCATGGCCACTCCCGTAATCTGACTCAAACTCTTCATTTGACTTGATCCTCGAACCAAACAATGAAGGGTCTTTTAATTTATGTTCTGACGTAATATCAGAGTCTCCCATTGAAGTTGAGCATTCCACAAATTCGCGCACAACGTCCACATCTTTGCAGTTTTCAGAAAAATTGCTATCTGAATCAATATAGTATGCAGAAATATTCACTATGTCAGCCAAGTAGCCAACATGCAAATGACAGTGGTGTCCATGTAGGATTCAATTTGTCTCAGCAAGGAATATAATAATACTGCCAGTTCGTGTGGCGGTTTTGAGCTGAAACCACCATTTTGCATGGCGTTCTAAGCTTAAATAGCCATGCAAAATGGCAGGCTAGGACTTTTACAAACAGTAACAAAAATAATTGAAAAATATTGAAGTTTGTAAGAACTGCCATGCCAAATGGCGGCTTTATTATACAAAAGATGTCATTAGCATCGCAGTTTTAAGAGCTTTATGTTTTCATATACTAAAAGTTGTCCAAAAAGAAGTGAAAAGAACACAGAACCACCATGGCGCGACAGTTTTATTACCTTAATAAAAAAAATATATATTGCAAAAATGGCCTACAAATCGGGGGATGTTACATTTGCTTAGTTACGAGAATCTGCTTCAAGGGCATCATTTTGACAAATTAGTTTGCTATTTTTTTTTCTTATTATTTTGCGGGCACTATTTGGAAAACAAATACAGAAAAGTACACCTTTCACCATTGTAGATTCTTTAGACACGGACAGACCTACAGAAATAAGTGATGATTAAGCTGGTAAATTAAGAAGATAAGTTTCTAACTATCTCCTTGAGCTGTAAAAAGTTGCACTAAGGAATTATAGGATCACTAGACCACACTTCTATTAATTCGATTCAGACAATGCCCCACAATTATAAAAACTGGATTTGCAGAACTGTTACACTTCTGTGCAGCAGCCTAACCAAGTTTATTGTTTAACCCCTCCCAAAAGCAGCAAGCCCTGGAACAGGAAAAAGGTGAACAGTCCCACTTGCTTGTGGGATTCAAACAGTCTTAGGATTTTTTCAAAACTTGGTTCAACTGAAAAATCAATCTCTGGAAGGAAAGTAGGAAACTAGAGTTATACTCCTATAGTCCAATGTATCACACACTGATCAATTTCCTTTATATATCTAATAAGAAACCTATTGGCGACAAAGCATCTAGAACCGCCCAAACATCTTTTGAGCATGATTACAAACCAATCACAATCCATGATGTAAATCCTAGAGGTCTACAATTCCGATAGAAAACGAGTCTCTCATAAGATGTCGCTCAATTCTGGAAGCTGGAAGCTTGTTTTAACGTAATTTATAGCATAAGCTAGACAGTTTTCATGTCTACATCACGAGATCATAGCCTATAGCACGGTCCATTCATAACACACTACCTACAGCAAATTCTGACTTCAGAACATCAAATTTTCATATTTTTGAATAATCCAAATCTAGAATCACATACTCTATGCTTTATGGGTCGCTACAGCCTACAAATATCACCTATACACATTGCAGAGCAAAGGGGCTACCCAGGATCTCCCAAAACTCTAAAGCGATGAAGAAGATGAACTTTTTAAGTCGATTTTTTTGTTTTTTCCTAAATTACTATCATGTTACTATTTCGGCCCCTTAAATTTTGCAATCTATGTTTAGCCTCCCTAACTTCAAATAATCGCTCCACAACAAGCAAGTTTAAACTCGAGTTCAAGGGACAATACACAAATAATACTCCTAGTAAAGTCCAAATAATCTAAAATAGCAGTTAGCACATTAAAATTCGATACAAAATTAGTCGAAATATTACTTCAATCAATGGTAAACAAATGATTGGGATGGAGGGAGTATCTTATCGAAAAAAATAAACAAAATGTGAAGTAAAGTACCTCTATGATCCTCAATGCCAGAGAACTGAGATCTTAATGTGCAAGAAGAATCAACTTCCTCAACTTCCCTCCTTTTCTTCTCCACCCCCATCAACATACTCCTTAGCTTAGCTGGTGACAACCCACCACCACCACCTCCTCTCTGAACCCAATTACAATAAACAAAAAACTCAACATCAAAAACATGGGTCAATCATTTGTTTACCTTTTTTATTCTTTGTTAGCGGTATTTTAATATACAGTAAACAAATGACCGGGACGGAGGGAGTACTAACACAAACACTATAGCATCAAATACAACAGCAACAACAACAAATCCTTAAACCCAAAACATGATTTGAGATCAAACTATTATAAATTTAAGTAAAATGTGAAAATCAAAGTGGATTCTACCTGAGGTCTTTCAATCCTAGCATAATCCATGGAAGCAAAATGTGAATAATTATGTCAAAGGTTCAAACTTTGATATGAATTTGTTAAGTTTATAGTAAACAAAATGTACCCTTTGCATTGATTGTCAGAAATAATGTATATAACGGATAAATAATCAGGAAAAATGGGGAAAAGGAGAGGACGTTTTCAGATTTAAGTAATAAGCAGGGCAGTTTTTGTGGGTTTTCTGTGTCTTGTAGTGTGTACTGTGCAGTAGTGATTGAGTAAACTGTAGACTATAATTTTGTTGTTTTTTGTGCTCCATTTTCATATTATAAATTCAAATATCTTTTTGGGTAATTATTGCTAAGAATATTTTTTATGTTAAAAAATTTAAATGAGATCGGTGTTAGGGGTGTAGCCAAGTTTAGTGGATTTTAAGTTTGGGTAAATTCGATATTAGCTCGTATATTAAAAAAACAAACTCATTTTTCGGATCGAGTTTTTGAAATCAACGCTCGATCTCATCTTGTATGCTTTTCCTCAAGTAGAAGCTTGAGCTTTTCTGTAATACGAGTACTTTGTATATCTAGCGTGATCAGGGATGAACTTACTGAGCTATTCTCAATTCAAACTCTGATATGCTTGAGGTTGGCTCACTTTGAGCCTGGACTCGAACTTAACTCTTAGTTCAATGAGTTTAAAAAGTTGAAACTCGAGCTCATTTTGTCATTATATTCTTTACATTTTTCTATTTTAAAAAAAATAATTAAAAATGCATATTTTAAAAATTTAACATAATTATAAAATACTACAGTAAGACAAAACAAAATGATGTATTATTTAAAATAAGTATAACAATAAAAATATCAAAAACTACAAAAACATATAGTTACGAGCTTTTGATCCGTTTTGTTGAGCTCGCCATTGCCTCATATTTATTCAAAGTTAGCTCGAGCTTAGACTCAAGTCCGGTCAACCCGAACTCGAGACAAGCTTTGACAAAACCGTCTCCTAGGGATTCTCAAGCAAGCTAAGCTTATTCACTACCTTAATTCCGGATATAATATGTATAAAACTTATACATACTCCCTCTATTCTAATGAATAGTTTACATTTATTTTATGTATTCAATAATATACTTTTTTCCTATAATTGATTTACAACTTTGGAAAATGTATACAATTTAATACGGGGTAAAACATATAAAATTAATGGTTATTTAGTTTTTAAGAAAAAAAATCATGTAATTGTGGGTGTAATTTGTAACTAGTACAGATCCCGCGCCATTGCGCGGTATATAGAGTTTTTATTTTTTTAGTGTATTAAATTTGCACATCATAAATATTTTATATTTCTCTCTTTTGT
Source organism: Silene noctiflora (assembly GCA_009801015.1). Lineage (NCBI taxonomy): Eukaryota > Viridiplantae > Streptophyta > Magnoliopsida > Caryophyllales > Caryophyllaceae > Silene > Silene noctiflora. The sequence goes on from VHZZ01000886.1 coordinate 168,828, forward strand.
ATTTTGATATGAAACAAAAAATTTGAAATGGAAAACTAATCAAAGAGAATTAAGCTAAGGTGTGATTTTTTTTTAAATGATTTTTTTTGTCACGAAATTAATAATAAATACTAAATATGAGTCAAATTATTATCTACAGTAATATATTAT
>VHZZ01000886.1:172432-183958 GCA_009801015.1 Silene noctiflora
AAGACAATAAGTCTGGATTAGGATAACAATATTCGTCTTAAGATGAAAATAAGTCAAATATGCTCCCTTACATTAAAACACACATTTAATTAACCCTTAAACAAGTAGGAGTGTTCAATTTATCGTTTTACCACTCACCTTATTTTAAGTTTAAAATTAGTATACTATTTAACTCTTAAATAAGGCCTCGTTTGGTTCATCAAGGAATTCAACTAACACCGGAATTTCCAATTCACGTGAATTGTATTCCTGTATACAAATTCACATGAATTCGGGAAAGTGGTTTGGTTGCGCATGTGGGAGTTGAATTCCACAAGAGTTGTGAACTACCTAGGAGGGGCTAGGTAGTTCAATTCCACCATTACGTAGGCATTTAAAATTCCTAGGAGAATTGAATGGATTTTAATTTTCCCATGAATTGAAAAGGCAACCAAACGAAGCCTAAGTATACGTGTTTTTTTGCTGGTTGAAAGGGGGCACAAGTTAACAAGAACAATTTCAATACTCGGAATTTAAACCAAGGTCGGAATTACACTCGCTCGTAACTTCCCCAACTAAGCTAGAGTCGGGCTCAGCAACTCCCGGTCACGCTAAAGAGTGTAACTACACAAACCAACCCGTAAAATCAAAGAATTGATCATCCACAGATCTACAATTCGGAAAACAAAAAAACTCCCACTTCTCTCTCTTCTCAGCCAAGAAAAAGCATAACAATGGATGCCCTAGATACTGTGTTCGATCCCTTGAGAGATTTCGCTAAGGACAGCGTTCGTCTCGTTAAGCGCTGCCACAAGCCCGATCAAAAAGGTACTTCCTTTTTATTTGTTTGATTTGATTTTCTGCAAATTTTATCGAGAAATTGTGATAGTTGTTTGGTAATTTGTGGTTGATCATCTTATATATGAAATTGCAGAGTTTACAAAGGTGGCGTTCCGTACGGCGGTTGGATTTGTAGTGATGGGATTTGTCGGATTCTTCGTCAAGCTCATCTTCATCCCCATTAACAACATCATTGTTGGATCTACTTGATTCGGTAATTACTCCCTTCGTCTCCGTCAATTGTGTAATTTTTTTATTATTTGTGACGGATATTTTAATTAAAGTTAAATAAATGATTGGATTGGGATGGTGGGAGTGCTACTGTGGACTCTATTAGAGGGATACTGTTTTGTTATAGTATCATTAGGAGAATGATTGTTGTTGGAAGATATTTATTTTGGGTCTTTGATGCTTTCGGTTGATTATGCATCGCGAGTGGGCGTGTAAACTATGGTGATACTCCGTATTTGTTAGTGTCTGTGTACAAGATACGACAGTACCATCTGTGTTGTTGAGGGTGCTAGAATGATCTATCTTGTAATTGTCATAGATCCGTCGTTAGTTGGATTGGAGTTGGACACAGTAATTGTTCAAAATCATAAGCATTTTGTTTCCATTTTTGTCATTACTTCATATTCCTCAGGTTTTGCCTTCATCCTAATGTTTTATTAATTTCGCTCCCACCAAACAATTTCGCCCTATTAAATTGGTAAAGGTTGTATTGTTGATACTTAGTGGTGAGTTAACTGAACAATTCTTACTCTTTTTTCGAGGTTTGTGCATGTAGAAGCTTATGTTAGCTTCTTTAATCTAAGAGTTTCGGGTATGAAAACGCGGTTCTTGTGGTTGGGGTGTGATGTCCATCTCAACCTCTTGTCTCTAGACATACACCAGCTGGCACCAACGATGGGCTGCAGGGCGAAACCTCCGACGCCCAAGTCAGTATCATGTATATGGCTATATATTTAGGTATATATTGGAGAGATATAGTGGAGATTGACTTATGAATTGCCCTTCTTTACCTTTACCCTAAGTGGAGTATATAAAGCGGTAAGATAATGAGTGACATCATTAGGATGATGTCATTTGTGTGACATCGTTAGGATGACGTCATTAGTATAGTGGTTCATTTGTCTTATAGTAAGAGGTCTAGGAGGGATCATCCGGGGGTCACTAGGCCTCCTAGGGTCGCTCGGACCCATATGAATTGTTCGGGCTTCGGGAGCCATGAGGTTAAGCATGGGGGATTTATTTCCCATCAATTTGCCCTAGTGGAGTATCTGGTATGGTATGAGTGTCCAAGTGTCCGGTGACATTCACCGTCGAACTCGTTAACATAATAGTATCATGTACGCATAAACTTATTGCATAAATCTGAAAGGAATTGAGGCGATTGTTGTCCACATTGAGGATCAGATAATCATAAGTAATCTTCTACTTTCTCAAACAAAGAGCTCCGACCGTTGATTAAATAATCTTCGGCTCATCATGGACGAGAACCTCATTAGGATTGGCTACACGAGGATAAATAACCTTCGGAGGGATGTGACCCAAGCCCGGAAAGTAATAGTTAGGTCCTGAGTAGGGAGTAGGAACTAATAGCGGTCGGAGGGATGTGACCTTTGCCCGATGGATAGGAATATGACTTGGAGAGGGCGGGACTCATACCACGATCGTGCTGCCCGATTCAAAGGGACTTGGAGAGGGCGGACCTCGTGCACCAAAATCATCCATGTCAGAGGGATGTAACCCGTTCCCGACGGATACAAGGATACATAATAGCCGGAGGGATAACCCGTACCCGGTCACAGGAACATAACCACAAGGCCCCCCGAATCCCGACCGGTCCATATGGGTTCTGCAAGCCTAGGATGTCAAATGACCCCTCTTAGACATCCGTCTATAACTATACTGTAACTATAGACGATGACACTTACACACCATACTAATGACATCATTCTAATGATGTGACACAAATGACATCCGCCTAATGATATCACCCATTATCTTATGTCTTTATATACCCCACTTAGAGTAAAGGTAAAGGATGACAATTCATATGCCAACCTCCACACTCTCTCTACCTCATATATCTCTCCAACAAATACATAGTCATACACATAATACTTTGTAATAAGGTATCTCCCTTATCTCTCCAATTTATACGTAGTCCAGAGTTCACCTTGGAGGACCATCCTCGGTATACGTTTAGAGGTCGAGATGGTCAGCACGCACGTGGTACCCCTTTTTCAAACCCGAAACACTAAGTATGCACGTTGAAGATGATAATGTTTGGGCTGTTGAAAGAGCTCAAGTTATTGGTTAAGTCAGAAGTGGTGAAATGTGCCTATTAGGACCCTCTTGGCATGTTTGTGTTATGTTTTCTACGTAGGATTTGGTGTTGATTATGTCATTATAGCCCGATTGCAGTTATGCATTCTGATTATGGTGTAAAATGAGGATAATTATAATTTAGATCGCTGGATTTTTCTTTTTATGTCGAGAGCTGGTTGTGGCCAATCTTAATATTCCGTTATTTATTCTGATGTGCAAATATGTCAGGATTTGACCAGATGTGCCCATGTGCTTGACTCTTCAGATGTGGCTGTGTAAGAACTTTAAGACCGTAGGATTTTTGTTAGGCTCTTTTTCAAAAGGATTGAAGTTTCTAGATTTCCTCATTTTCATGACTTGCTAGTAATTAGTAAAAAGATGGTTGCCACTTGCCAATTACGTGTCTCTTCATTTTACCCTTTCACTAACCCATAACTGGAATTGATACGGCTGTTGCTTTTTATTTCGCATCACACAGATGACAGAACAAAAAGAAAGACGCACACTTGCTGAGCTAATGTTACTGTGTCTTAGTTCTAGATAAAACCTCTTCCCAATCCAATAAATTTTATGATTATGTGTTAAAAGTTCTTTCGAGTTTCTGCTTGTTTATGTTCTTATGCTATAGCATCATGTGAAGATGATTCTATAAATCTCTATATATTTAGGATTTGGCTATGATTAATTGATTATGATGTTCTGCTCAAACAAGTGAAGGTTATCTATGATAGTGAGTCATGGTCTCATGGCGATTCCCATGGGAATTTGCTCTTTGCTGATTTGAGTTATATGTAACCTAAACTTTTTACATACTTTAATATGCAATAATACACCCCACACGTCCAACCCTTGTTTCTTGACTGCAAATATAGGCGTTTCTTTCCTTTATAAAATAGAGTGGAGTCAGAGTAGTTTTCTTGTGTATGCTCGAGATTAGCAAAGAGGAGCCTGGGTGTTATTAATACGGAGCATGTAAATAAAATCTGTGTTTTTTTTAAAGGCGTGTCATTAAGATGATATCAAAATTAAAAGAATACATCATTATAAGACATGAACATGATTCAACCTTTTTCGAACAAATCGCTGACATTTAAATAAGACGCCTCTTTCATACCTTTATTATATTGCTAGATAGTTAAGTCTCTTATGTTAATTTTCATGGCGCATCTCTTGTCTTGGTTATTAGAAAATTGAAATTCATTTTTCTTCTTGGTTCAGATGACCTATTGCTTATCAGTAACGTACAAAGGCACAACTGCAGAGAAGGTTGGTAGTGAAAATCGAAATTCATATCTTCAAGATGACTTTGAAATAGACATTACAGGATGTGTTATTCGCCTTTTCACGAAAGACTAGTGTTGTTGCGGAAAATTTGTACTGTTGTTTTTAGATCTTCATATCAGACCAATACTTTGTTAACTTGGACGCCCCTTGTAGTTTATTGTCCTATTCTTATTTCTTAGTGGGTTTCTCCTAGCTAGCATGATTGCCTTGCTAGCGTAGTAGCGTTTGATTTACAATCTAATTCTTCAACACAGGTTTTTCTCCTTGCCAAAACTAATCCTGCCCTCATGATTGTACCCTAGCTAGGCATATTATGTTGGTTTGTGTATGAGATTTGAAAAATATACGAGAGAAGGGTGGATTTGGATGCCAGAAAACAAACCAACACAATAATGCACGATTATTGATTTATGTATCCATCTTTCCATTGTCTTTAATTTAAGTACGATGGTGCTGGAACTATAATGTAGAATAGTTAAGTTGCAATCAATGCCGATGATAGTGATTGCGGGAGGGGCAACCATGATATCTGGTTCAAGTTGTGGTATTGGTGTTGCACAACAAATTCAACAATTTGGTATTGTGAGGAAAATAATTTAACTCCTACAACTGGATTCGAAGGAGAAGTATGCGTTAATAAGAGTGCAATATTACCCGTGTATTTTTTTGAGAGTTTTGAAAATTTAAGCGAACTTTTGCGGATGTGATAGCGACGTATATGACCAAAAACGAAAGGTTCCGATTTAAAAAAGATAAAAAAAATTTAGATTTATGCAGAAGGGAAAAATCATGCTATGTATAGTTCCAATTTTATTAGATATCCTAACAATCACTTAACCAGACAGCCCTTATGATACGCAGCAACGTAAGCGATGTGAGACAATTACCTCCTACTCAATACGCTCACAAGTATGCACAGTTGTTCCGAAAGCTCGTATCTCCTTTGTTACTTATCCGATTTGGGAGTCCCACCACCTTTTTTTTTCTTTTTTTTTTTTTTCGGAAAGTGTAAAGTCTGATAGGATTACACATGACCGTTCAGGCGTTCATAGCAGCCTTGGCTAGGTCGTGCTCACGACTTGTTGAATAGCACATCACATACTTTAATCTCTAATTAAAATCACCTGAAAATGTTTTGTTTTCTACGAAATATTCTCGTAAGTAGCAACCGAAATACCCTCCTTTGTTGCCTTTTTGCAAGCAATGCTCGTCAGATGACGTTGGCTGGCCTTTAGGGGTGCATTCCGTGCATTGTCATATCCTTCGACCTTCGCGGGTTTCTCCTCTGTAGCATCTGGTTTACAAATCTACTAACACAAAATAGCTTACAAAGTGAAACTTGAACCTGTTGCCTCAATTATTTCACTGCTCATGATTGTACCTAGCTAAGCATATTATGCTGTTTCGTGTATGAGATTTGAAGAACATTCGAGAAGGCTGATTCAAAAACCAGAAAATCAACACAATGTTGCACAATTCTCCATTTACTAACACTTTATTTAAAACTCCTTGAGCTTCAACCCACATCCTATCACCAAAGTTGATTAACACAAACACCTTGAAGATTCCAGGCTAGAGACGTCTTGTCGATTGTTTGGATTACTCGTAAGAAAAAAGAGACAAATTCTGGAAATAGCCAGTATCTTCTTGTCTCAGTGATAAATCTGAACTCCAAAACAAGTTCCATTGACAACGAATATAAAGCTACAATAAACGAATATAACAACTACCAATGAAGCAGTAGAAAACCATTGAACATCATCTAAACCAAGAAAAACTCGTCAAAATAGCTTTAATATAGCCCATGTATAGTTCCCGATGGACATTGGCTATCATCTCCGATGATGTGTAGAACTTCTAGCATGCATGGGGATTACATTGGAGGTTGAGGTGGCATATTGTTCTTCGCAAATCCTACCCATACCACAATACCAACAGCAAGACAAACCCATCCCATCACATCATAGGCGAAATCACTGATTTCGTTCTTGTTTGTCGACTTCTGAAAAATAAAATCAGAAGCGTATCAGGTTATAGACAGTTACCTAAAATGAGTCAAGCACGGAGAATTTCAGATAGTCCATAAGTTTTGAAGGTATTTCCGAAAATGGAACAAAACAATACCATTAATTTTTTGTCAAATAATAATTCCTTAGTCCCAATCATTTGTGAAGCTTTTTTTTTTTCCAAGTAACTTAATCAAAGGTAAACAAATTATTGGGACTTGGGAGGGTGTACTCCGGAACACCATAAATACTGGTTAACCCCACTTGTACATTTGTACTACCATTGCCACTCAGAAATTCGATCTCCATGACCACAAAATCCTACAACCCCCTAGACCACCATGACATACCGTTCCAGGAAGCACCCTCTAACTTGTCTCATTTACTCCCTCAGACTTTGTTTGGATAGGGAATTCGAAGGGAAAGGGGGGAAAGGGATTTGGAAGGAATAGAAAACAGATCCCTCCGTTTTTTTTCCTTCAAGGCAAATTATTTCCCCTCTAACAAATGAATTCCATTCCCCCTCCGCTTCCTTTCCCTCTTCCCCCCTCAACTTCCCTTCCCTCCATTTTTATATTCAAACAAAGGGTCAATACCTGGCCCTATTCCTACTAAAATAAAATGAGAACTTCTCATACTATCTCAAGATCCCTATTTTAATAACATAATTTAGTGGGAAGAAAATGGCAAGGGCAATGTGGTACTTAAAGTTGAGGGTAACAATGATGTTTTGACATTGTTTCTTAAACGGGGACTAAATGGCAATATAACATGCATTGACCACTTCACGGAAGTTAAGGAACCCACAAACCCTTGGAACAGGAGGGATCAGACGGCCCTGGCCTCAGCAATATGGTAATCCATAATCATTAAATCATTAATATTGTAACAAAGAAATAAGAGTAAATACCTTAGTGGGGTTAAAAGATGAAGGTTCACCCATTCCCATATGCTGGCCGCCCCTATGGATCTCAGCATGCAGTTCTGGGGCCTACAAACAAGGTAAACAACTCCATTAACAACTTATGTAGTAATTTAATCAACATAACAAAAGAATAAGTGAATCACGCAAGAAATTTAGTTGAGATCAACTTTGAGCCCAACACCATTACACTAAGGAATCAAATGATTGTAAAAGATAAATAAGAATTATAAATGGCTATTAATATCCTCGGAACTTATACAATCAAGATACGATTCCCATTTCCGATTAAGGGTCAACAAAAAAGAGCCTCTTGACTATTGTAAGGGAGAGGAATTATAAGTCTGACATCCTTACTCCGCAAGCCGCAAGAATGCAAGATACAAGACCCGTGTTTCAGGATAAATGTGATGGATTGTTTCTAGTTAATAATAATAAATGACAATCATCGAAGAACACAATGCATCTACTTCATCAGAGCATCTGGTACTTTCTATAAAAGTGCCACCCATTTTTATGACCACGTATGCTTGCTCAAAGGCTCAATATATCTTTTACTTGCCATGTTATTGTAAGGTTTGTTAAAGAAATAAAACAAAAGAGATAGAACGATTTAGCTTCCACCAATAACCGTCAACCATTATCTCCGCTTATCGGCCATAGCCACCATGCTCCATTCCACTCCGTTCACAAATATGACGACACTGATAGTTGGATACAAGTAACATATGTTTATCCAAAAAAAGAAAGAGAGGGGGGAGCAAAGGGATAGAATCTATCTATGCCGTGCACTTTCGTGAATAACCAATGTCATGATCTTAACTAGGAAATCCACAACAATGGGAGTTTCGCACTTTGGTAGTGATAAACTGACGTTAGTGAACTATAACTATGAAATACAGATGTTCGAAACAAGTATCACCACATTAGCAAAACGTCAATTATTGCTAGGCATAAATCAGTATTGTGAGTAGGGAACTCGCAAAACATATGATAGGTGTAATTACTTAATCGCAGGAACTCAGCCACAGTTTTTTCGTAGACCTAATAAGATATAGGCACGTGTTCAAGTGTCAAACTCACCTAATTTTCGAGAAAAAAATATTCTGTGGCCCAACTAGGAGTGTATAGTGACTATACACATCCTGTGCCGTATGTGAAAAAAAAAAATCAAGAGACTGAGCACCATAGTTCAAAGCCAATACACTAGAATCAAGAAGCTCTTCTCATCTTGGCACTGCCTGCTAAAATTAAAAATCAAAGGCTTACCTCGAAAAACGACAACCAATTACTTAAATAAGCAGTGATTCTTAGTCACGAGATGGTTGTGTACCTTTGATGAAACTTCCAGGGACTTCATATACAGTTCGTTACCCGGATCCTACAATCAGAAAGACAAATCAAGCTAAATCATATAAATCCAAAAATATCAATGAAATAAAAACAGACATAGGGTGGTCAGGGTCAAAGATTTTCATAAATATTACCTCCTCATTAGCTTGTTGAAAGTAGATAGCCGCTTTCTGAAAGTAAGGTCTAGCGGCTTCTTCATCAGGAGTTATGAACCCATGAGTAGTAAGTGCATTCCCCAAACACCACATTGCATCGTGTTTTTTGGGATTAATCTCTAATGCTTCCTCCAGCTTTGACTCCGCGTCTTTATTTAGCCAGTCACATCATCATTCATGAAATCATTACAAAATTAACATACAAGGCAAAATCGAAAAATCACATTAAAAATCATAATAGTATGAAACTTCACTCAATAAATCACATCACATTGTCTTAAATGATTTTAACCCAAATCCGAACAATGGTCAGTAAGTGCAACCCCACAACACCACAATGCATCATGTTTTATTTCGGGAATAAAACCTAATGCTTCCTCTAGCAATTATTTAGCCAATCACACCATAGTCATGAAATCATTACAATGTTAACATACAACCTAAAATCCAAAAACCACATATTGTTACTCAAAATAACCCAAAACCCAGAAAACCATACATAATCACCCTGAATTTACTAAAGATCCTACCTTTTTCTTTCAAAATCGAAAGTATCTCAACAAATTCGCTCAAAAACAGCAAGTCTTTCTTAAGACCGACCGTAAGCAGATCCAAAAACATATGTCTAGCTCTAATTAATGCTCATTACTAACCGGATATATGGCCTAATTATTAAATAACAATAAATTCCCCAAAAATTAAGCAAAAATAATATGAAGTTAGAGAAAAAAAAACCTGAAAGCATATTTTTGGATTCAGCAGGGGTCTGAAACTGGGACAACTCAATCAAAGCACCTCCCCATCTTGTCAAATTCTAAGCACCAATCAATAAATCAATAAATCAATAAACAAACAAATAAATAAATAAAAACATAAAAATCAGTAAAAAAACAACATAAAAAACAGGAAAAGAGAGAGAGAGAGAGAGAGAGAGATACATCGGCATCAAGAGGGTTTTTGTTGTAGGCAACTTCAGCAGTTTTGCGAGCATGTTCAAAGAACATAACACGATCAAATTCATTTCCCATGTCCATCTTTTTTTTGGACTGTAAATTAGGGATTTTTGTTGATTTTGAAAGGTTTTGAGGTGAAAATATGAATGAATATATGAATGGAATTAGGAAGACGGCTCAAGGTTTAGTAGCAGCCAACAACTCGTCTGTCTTTACAAACAACCCAACAAGGTTTTATTCCTAGACTTTCACAACTTGGAAGGCTTTGAGAGGGGTTTAGGAAGGTTTGGAACCGGTTCGTTATTCGAGGCGACCCTTTGACTTTATTTTTACAATACGATTTGAAATAAACACATTGAGAGACCTTACCGACTTACTTTGTGATTAGTCTAGTTTAGTAGGGGGGAAAAGTAACAACTTGCCCCCAAACGTTTGGGGTTATGTGCAGTTTGCCCCCAAACGTTTTTAAGGTTGCAATTTACCCCCAAACGTTTGAGTGTATGTGCAAATCAACCCAATTTAAAAATTCCGGTAAATTTACATATACTACCACCCTCCCCCACCACCATCAATCACTCTATCACATACCCATCTTAACTCTCCTCTCCATTCAAACCCAAATTTCACAATCTTAGACAAGTGCTCATAAATATAGATAGAAAATTAGTCAGTTACAACATATAAGTACCGGAAAATAAAGCACGCGCCTTTGAAATATGGAGTATATAATATGAGTTGGGTTACAATTAAATCTAACAAATAATTTATGATACATGATGATGTAACACTGCAAGTTTCACATTTGGTGTATTAGGATAACGACAAGGTTTGTCTGTAATACCCGTCCTTTCGGGACCTTTGACCATCGTTGACCGACCTTGGTGTTCGCCGAGTCTCGTTTAGTACCTCGTAGATGTGTGGTAGTTAAGTCACTCGATCTAGCTGTGGTCACTCGATCGAGTAACTAAGTTACTCGATCGAGCTGTGGTCACTCGATCGAGTAACCTAGTTACTCGATAGAGTAACCTAGTTACTCGATCGAGTAGGTGGCACTCGATCGAGTAACTAGGTTACTCGATCGAGTAAGTTGCGAGCAACGATAAAAGATATATCGCGAAATCAGAAAGTCAAATTAGTTTCTTTTCATTTCTTTTCTTTTCCTTAAAACCTAGATGTCGCCTCGTCAGTTCTCCCTTGTTCTCACCCTTTCGAGAACAAAGGGAGGTGCATCGCCATGGGAGTCGGGAGCAGGAGTCGGGGAGAGATCTTGTCGCTGGATGCTCGCGTAGGTATGTCTTATAGCCGTTGTCATCTTTGTCGCCGTTGTCTAGTAGTTGGTGTAGTAATAGTGTAGATGTTGTTATGTGTCATAGGATGTTGAGGATGGCTTGTGCGGTGAGGCTGCGTGAGGAGTCGATGCGGTTTGCTTGAGGTAGGTTCGCCCTACTCAGTACCATACGTTGATTTGTTTGTGATATTGTCACGGAATGAGGTTTTGGCTACTGTTGTATTATATGGCATTGTTGACATTGTTGTTGGTATGGTCTATGTGCTATGTGTTGGCTATGTTGTATAATGTGACGGTATGATGGAGGTGGAGGTTGGTGTATGTTGCGAGATGTGTTCTCGGCTGAGTGGAGTCACTTGCGGGAGTGGCTTCACGCCCTTGGTTCGCCCTCCGTGGAACCCGCCACGGGAGG
>VHZZ01000887.1:34824-61124 GCA_009801015.1 Silene noctiflora
CAACATTTATTGATGAACGTGGTGACACTGTTATCTGTTCAGCTATTGACATTTTCATTGATCACTTTTATGTTAGTATATGTGGTGTAATATGTTTTCATTTTAAGATAAAATATAAACAAAACATCCCTCAAATTCTCACCTTACAAGTCATCATGTCTTAGTGTTAGATTGTGACTATCTGCTTAGCTTAAATATGGTGCCATGCTATTGAATGCGTAGGCGCGTGTCCTGAAATGGTACATGTCAAGGAGGAACCAGAAGTTGGTCTCACACTTGCATCGACAAATGGCAGCAGAATTGGATGAGCAGCCTGTAGCAGGTACGGGGGTGCGACTTTTGCAGGAGACGCATGGTAAAGTAGCGAACGCATCAGAACAAACATTCTCAGAACAATTGGATGGCGACCCCGTATTCTATGCTGATTTCATTGCCATGCTCGAACAGGTTGACCAGGCTTTGGATAACGTCGTGCTCTCACCCTTGTTCGACCTGGGGATAGATGACATTGGTGCTCCGCAACCGCAAACAGCCCGGAAATATGATTTCAGGTATACCCGTACTAGGAGCAATGCACCAGAACAGCCTGCAAAGAAGAAGTGAAGAAGGCGCACTCCCCATTAATGTAACCGTGTAGTTGTAATCACAAACACTTGGCGATCGGTCATTTAGTTAATGATGTGTCTATTTTGGGTCACACAGTTAGGTCCCTTATGCTGTTAGGGATTGTTGAACACATCTCGTTTTGTAAAAACCTAATGACCTACCAATGTTGTGACATGTGCACCAATGTGGTCACAGTGTTTCTAGTAATGTAGATACATTTTGCTGAAGTTAACAAATGTCTCCATGTTTCGAAGCAGATTTTATCATGTTAAGTTTAACTGATAACAGTAAAAAGTAGTTACAACACAGAGATCAGGTGGTCACAATTTCGGTGACATACTGTCACTATGTTTAGCTTAAAATGTTAATATGTTAAGATAAAAACTAAACAAAAATATGCTAAAATTGAGAACTGAAATGATAACATATTAGTAAAAAAAAAAACAAAAATTAATATATGTCACGCTGCTTGCTTGCATATGTTAAGATGATTAATATATTTTCACCATATGTAGTTCTTATGTTACTATGTTAAGATAAACTTCAAACATAAAAAGTACTTACATTCAAAGCTAAAATGGTGACATATTAATACAAAAGGACAAACATTGCCATCTATCACAAAATATTACCACCTTACTCAGAAAATGTGACCATGTTGTTCCATCTTAATATGGTAACATATTTGAACTCAGATGTTGACATACTATCATATGTAACCATCTGACTTCATATATGTTACATCTTCTAAGAGATACAGTTTTGTTACCAAAATAACTAGTTTGAGAATACGTTTTCACAACAAACCCTATGGGAAAATCAAATCAAACATGGCACAGGGGTGTAGAGGGTACTGTCAGACCCTTTCTTAGCCTTCTTCTTCGGGCCCATGTTCCTTTTATTACATGCACTACGACCCTTTGTCGTGCACCTTAACGGATCAAGAATGGGAGGCTCGCTAAGCTTCCCGGTAGGCTGATCGGCGTCCATATTAAGGTTCGATAGTAGCATACACACTTCTTCATTAGTCCGAACACATAACTTCTAAAAAACAAGTCTTGCTTCAGCAACATTATGGCATTTGTTGATAAGATGGTTCGTAGCTGTTAGCATGGAACGACGCCAATTGATAGCATCGTTAGAAGAAGTTCGACGGATGTCGCTTGGAAGGAGCTTCCCTCACACGGCTGTTTTGGCAAATTAAGTCCATCTCCAAAGCACGTACATGGAAGGTATCTCCGCAAAAGAGTGAATGTGGAGGACACGGATAATATGATAGCAAAACATACCTATAAGTTGATGTTTTCGACAAGTACATTGAACCAAATTGGTAGCACAATCGTACGTGACATGATGGGCGCTTTCCTCGTCAACAGCAGGATGGACGAGGTACATCAAGAAGGGATCATCAACCGGCAGGATTGTGGAACGAGTTCCCTTAGCAAGAGCAAATTCTTTCTCAAATACACGAAAAAGCTCTAGTGTATAAACCTGGGATGCGTGTAGCAATAAATCAGTCAAGGGATACACGGAGGTTGGCTTTGATCTAATACCATCGAATTCTTTCCGCTCCTCCTCGACTCTCCGTCTTTTCACCGTGGTTTCAAATATCCCAAAGAAAGCAGTGACTGACGTTGTCTTAGAAGCTTTGAAACCCATCGCGTGATTTGTAATCTCGCTTCTCTGATATGATAAAATCCCGGCATAAAAGTATTCATTGTTCAATGCAGTGCTCCATTTCGATCTATGTTTGTATAATCTCTTAAACCACGCATGGTTCCCTAACCCATAGTCTTTCAACATTTTGCGCCACATGTCTTCAAATTCAATCTCATTGTAACAACCATTAAGACATTTGTTGAATAAGTTTTGGAACGGCCGACACCCTTTAATTTCCCAAAATGAGAAATGGCGTTTTGTTGAATGTGCCACTGACATAACCTATGTCTCGAAGATGGGTAAACCTGTCAGCATGTCATCAACAGTAGCATTAAAACATATAATCTATGTATAGTGTCTGGAACAATCTTAAGGTGGTGACAATAGTGATAGAGCATGGTGACATATATGTGTGTTCGAACTTGCTGCGTCATATGTAACCATTCCTTAGGACTTTATACAACCTTAAACTAGTAACATTTGTTTATCAACACGGTGACATCTGACCAAGTACTACAATGTTAGTGTCTGAGTGCTTATATGACACCAACAATAGCATTAAAACAGACATTAATAATGGTGACATTTATAACTGTATGTAACAATGTTAAGCAATTAGCAATAATGTCACCCTCCTATAATTGTTGTGTAATGTCTGAAAAAATATTAAAGGGGTCATAATAGTGACAGAACATGGTCACACGTATGAGTGTTCGACTTGCTGTATAATATGTAACCATTCTTTGGGATGTAATATAAGGTACAGTAACAAAATTTGTTCATGAACACGGTGACATCTGACCAAGTAGTACAATGTTCGTGTCTGATTGCAGGATATGTAACTACCCTTTAGGATTCAAAATAAGCTTAGAATGGCAACATCTATAGATGAACATGGTGTCATCTAACAATGTAGTAAAATGTTAGGATCTGTGTGTAGGATATGTAACCACCCTTTAGGATTCAAAAGAAGTATAGACTGACAACATTTATTGATGAACATGGTGTCATATGACAATGTGGTATATTGTTAGTGTCTGAGTGCTTAGATGTAAACTTATAATGGTAAAAAAATTACACAAGTATGAATGAAAATACTGACATCTTGAGTTGGCAGCATCATATTAAGTAAGTAAGATATGTAACCATTGTTTGGGCTTTGTATGAAACTTAACATGATAACAAATGTGAGGAAATATGGTGACATGGGGTGTTTATGCGGTATGTTTTCATCTTAAACACAGAATGACAAACCTCTTCAATGACATTTGCTATCGCCTGGTCTTGGTCAGTGAAAATGGAGACTGGGCGGATTTCATCTCCCATGGATTTATTGAAAACGTTGAACAACCACTCAAATGATTCTTGCCTCTCGTCCGACAGGAAAGCACAACTGAACATAACGTTCGGCCAATGATTATTGATACCAACAAAGGCTCCACAAATAAGATTGTACCTATTCGTACGATAGGTAGTGTCAAATATGATGACATCTCGGTACAACAAGTAGTCCTCCCTCATCATCGAGTCCCGCCAGAATATGTTACTTAATCTTCCCTCTTCATTAAATTGAACATAGAAGAAGAAACCCGGCTCATCCGCTTGCCTACGGGTCAACATATTGATCAATGTTGCTGCATCATCGCCTTCTATTTTTTTCATCCGGAGTCTATTAACATAGTTAATATGATCTCGCTTTGTGTGACCAACAAAATCATCACCACCAGCCCCCGCCGCAGCAACGCTGAACTGAACAAAAGGAGGCACGTGAGCATCAGTCATTGCCGTTACTACCTCACCCTCTGCTTCTGAAATTTTACGCTCCGACCTATGATGATGCTGCCACTGAGGGGGGTTAATGGGTGATTATGTTCAACTTCATGATGCACTACCTCCCATAATCCATTAGCATTCACTTGCGTCCTAACACAGGCTTTGCACTCACATCGAGTGATGTTAACATTCCTCCCATTGAAACCAATGTGAGGGGCGCCATTCAGATCACCATTACTACCATTCTCATGTTTTCCTTCGCAAGAGCATCTAAAATATCTCTCACTGAATGGTCTATCTTTCATGTTGGCCCTCCGAGATATTGATTTCTTGATTCTGAAACCGATCTATTGCAAATGTTTCTTATACAGGGCGAGGATGTGCTCCCATTTCGTCGCCTTAATGCCAAGAAGAGACCCAGAAAAATCAGTACCTACGAAATAGACAGATTAAAATGGTTACATTTCTATCATCATCCTAGTTACATTTGTATCATTATCCTAGTTACATTCAGATCAGTACCTATGACGAGCATGCAAAATAGCAACATAAAATATAGCTTACATCTGAATCATTAACACGCTAACATCAAGATCATTAAAATGGTAACATGTGAATGTCCTTTATTGATAATACTCAAATTAAAATTCCCATATTTTTGGACGAACAACTTATCATACACAACCTCTAATACATGTTTTGCTATTTGTTGTTTAAGACACAACTACTCACAAATCCATCGTCATTAGACTCAAAAGTTGACGTCTTTGAGTAACAATAAGACTAATTGGCGTGACTAACATCTAGAACAAAAAAAAAGTTGCCCTAAAAATCACATTAACAAAGAGAACCAAAAAATAAGGAAGAAACTTTGTGAGAACACAAACCTTTGTTCATCAACATCCTCACAAATTCAGCGTCATTAGTATTTTCATCGATATGATCATCTAAAACCACTGCACAATCATGGTTCTCCGCCTCATAGATATGATCATCTAAAACCGTATCTAAAGCCAACGAAGTATTTTCATCCTCCATTTTTTTTTTTGTGACTGATATTTGTACAATTTTAAATGAACATTTCAAAGCAAATATTGTTGTGGTTGTTGTTTGAATGTTACATGAATTATATTTGAAGAAGATGAAGATTTGGAGGGGGTATTTTTTAAACAAAAAAAAAAGCATGATGGGGTGATGGAAGTGCTACTCACGTAAAAAAAAATGGAGGCTGAAAGGAGTGATAGATGTATTTGATGTGTAAGGGATAATTAGTATTAGAATAATGGCTTAGTATTAAAATAATACCTACATAGTAGTACCTAAATAGTACCCTAGTAAATAAAAAACAACAATTTGGTTCTACCCACCCGACTCATTTCCTTGCAATATACTACTATTTGATCCGCCACTCCCTTGTGACGGATATAGTGCGTCTTCAATAAGAATTTGTATAACAGATTTGAGGGTTATCATGTGTGTTCTTTAAAAGTAGGGTTATCAGATAGAATGTGAAAAAATATAAGGTTACCATGTAGAATAAAAAAAAATGTTCCTCGAGTACAATACACATAGGAAAGTGTACGTAGTGACGACGATGGTGTAATGTTTGTTGGTATGTGAGATATTTGATACAACAAGTGTAGCCAAAGAGAGCGACGAGTGGGATTTATCATATTACGCAATGTAAACATGTAATGTTATGCACAAACGACGCTGCTGCTTCTGCAAATGCAGCTGCACAAGTGCATGACTACTGTTCCCAATATTTGTCTTCTTAAATCTCGACACATCTCATTATTGCTCCTTTTTTTGGCTTCTTTACCTTCAATTTGGGAAACCCCTCCTCAAAGCCCGTGGCTTGAGGGCCTTTGGGTCGGGTTTTAGTCTCATTAAACCGGATCGGGTCATATTTAGCATGGGTGATCATGGCAGGTCGACATACCTTTCGGAGTTTCGGGCTTAGTAAAGTTTTATTCAGGTCATTATCGGATCTGGTTATTTCAAATTCTATTCGGATTATTATTGGGTCTGGTTATTTCAAGTAAATTGATGTGACAGGTCGTTCGGATCCCTGGTCATTATTGGCTCTAGTTATTATACCTTAATAATTAGTGCTTTATTTGACATTTATTTATTTTATTTTATTTTATTTTCATTTGTAAGCTTAGATCTTACAAATTACAACCCTAAAATCGAATTGACGAATTCTAATTATCTGATCTTACGTCCCTCTCATCTGATAAACGTCAACAGTCTAAAGCAGAATCCAAGTGCTAACAACGTTGTTTTGCCATTAATTGCGGAATGGCCTCATAACATTTATTCATTGCCATCCAATAATTATATTTAACTTAGTTGACTTAATATTTCTTAACTAATTATTAGCAAAAGAGATTAGAGTGGAATGATTTATTGAAATTGGGTTTATCAAGGCAAAAAGGGTGATGATAATTGATTAAAAAAAGTGCATATATATAAAAGAATAATATAGATGCTCTCATTGCTCAGTGTATGAAAAGAATAGAGAATAAAACAAGTAGAATATGTAGGAGAAAGAAAAGATTGGTTAAATAAGGAATTTATTTGTGACAAATCTTTTCCATTTTAGGTAGTCAAATGTAATAACCCTTTATGGTAGGGAACGTTGAGAAAGATCCCTTTTTAATTGCGCCTCTAAACTACCGACAGCTTACTTCATGGGTTCCCTATATTCTACTCATCACCAATTTAATCAACTAGTAATTTTATTACTATTTTAATTACTATTTATATCTTTAATTACACATGTAATTATGTAATTGTGCACTATGTTACTTTACAATGTTAAATTAATCATATCATACACGGAGCTGGGAGGCCGGGTTAGTATTGACGCTCGCCTGTATTGAAGGATAAATTCTTCCAAGTTATTTTAGTTGAAATTTTCACTCTTTTCAAGTTTATTTTATGCTATTACATGTTCGCCTCTACTGAACTAAATTTAAATTCTGGCTCCGTTAAAAACTACTATAGGTAGTTAAGATAAAGAAAGTGATATGTATCACCAAAAGTTTCTTTTAGTGTGTATCTTAAGGACTCACAACGGGTTAACTCTGTATTTGAAAGGTCCTTTTTTAGAGTTATGTGATAATTATGGAATATGAAAAAATATAATCATTTGTTTTTAGGAGCAGCTTTAGAAAATTGTCATGTAAAACATTTTTCGTATAATTTAGTATAATGTGAGAGTTATCTTAAATTACACAAATTAACAGACTAAATTAACAAAATTTAATGAACAAATGCATTTTTACTCGATAAACGGAATATTAGGTTACAAATCCGAATTCTTCTGGCAAAAACGAAGCCCGAAATTTTAATGTTTCAATGAAACGATTCAAGGATGAAAACTAGAACAATCATACCTCTAATGGAGGTACTGGGTACATAAGATTTCAGGTCGGAATACTCCTCGACTCATTGTACTGGTCTACGCGCCTCATTATAGGCCGAAAACTAACTAATCACATATCTAGTGAGGTCAGTTAAGTACCATGTGCAAAAATGTGGGTTAAAAAGAACTCAAAATACAGGAAATTAACTACTTTACACAGGAATTAACAGAGGATCTGTTTCAAGAGTTGATGTCTTCATCACTAGTTTTTCGTCCAGAGTTGGAACGATCTTTGCGGATGATGATATTGGCAATGTACCCGTCTGTGATGAGGAATTTGTCAATTCCTTGGCTCTTTCAACTTGGACATTCCAATCCGTTCTACAAAGAACAATGAGCATACAAATCGCGCAACAAGCTTGAGCTGCAAGTAGTCCTAGCCATAGCCCACCGAACCCCATCTTAAGTCCAAACCCGCAAAACACCCCTACCGGCATTCCCACCAAGTAAAATGACCCGAGGTTGATGTTTGCACCAATGGTGGGCCGGGCACTGCCTCGTAAAACACCACACCCTGTGGTCTGAGGGCAGTTCCCAAGCTCACATAGCCCTGCAATAGGCAATGCTATCGCGGTGAGCTTTAAAATTTCGACATCATCAGTAAAGAGTCGTCCCCATTGATGTCTCATCAATGTAGTAAACAACATAGCCAATAGTCCTAACACCATGGCCCACACCAATGACACGATCATTGAAGTTCGCGCCTTGGTGGGACAGTTGGCTCCGAGTAAGTTACCAACCCTTGTAGACACTCCAAGGCTCAGTGACGATGGGAAGACGTAGACTAAAGAAGTCGTTTGAATAAGTATCCCCATTGACGCGATTGTGGCCCTTGGATTGGCCAAAAGGCCACACAAGATAATCATCAACTCGTACCACCACCATTCTAAACAAACCGAAATGCAAGTTGGTATCGCGAGTGCTAGCAAAGACGACCAACCTCGTACACAATCCATACTCGGTGTTATCCATGAGTCTTTGTACACTCTAGAGAAGTATATGAAGGTGCCAAGGAAAAAACAGAGGTTTAAGTTGGTTAAAACCATTGCAATTGCGACACCGGAAATTCCCATCTTAAAGTGGACTACTAGGAGGAAATTTAAGGGCACATGGAACAGAACCGAGATGGCCGTGCAATAAGTTAATGGCAAGGTAATATTTTGAGTCCTTAGGTAAATTCTAAGAGGGTGAAGTATGGAGAGGAAAAACAGGTCCGGAATTGAGAAAATGATGTAAATTTGAGCAACAGACGATATTTCTTCGTCTTGGCCACACCAAAGGAGGATTCGTTTCATGTTAAACCACATCATTGAAATCGGAATGGAAGTAGCGAAAAGTAGTAGAACTGTTCTTTGTAAGGTTAATCCAAGAAGCTTCATTTGTTTTGCACCATAAGCTTGTCCACAAATGGGTTCCATGCCCATGGCTAAGCCGGCAATGACCGAGTAGCCGGTAATGTTAGCAAAACCGATGGAGAGTGAGCCGCCGGCTAGCTCGAGCTCACCGAGGTAGCCTAAGAAGAGCATGGATATCATGGCTCTTGAGTACATTAGTAGTCCTGTTATTGTTGTTGGTCCTGATATTTTACTTATTGCTCTTAGCTCTTCTACCGCCTGAAAACAAGAAACCAAAAATGAGACATGCAAAAAGAGTTTATAAAATGATAAAGCATGTGGTATTTATGTTATACAAATTTTTAAATTTCCGTTTATTTTATCGTGTTAATTAATACTTGTTACAGTTAGAAATAAACCATTCACAACCAGTATGTAGGAAGTATTTTTTTTTTTATTATATTATTTTAATACAAAGTTGAATTTTATATTTTGGTATAGTAGGAATAAAGTATTCACAACCAGTATTTAGATTTTGTTTATGTTCTGTAACAGGAGATGTTGTTTCTGAATAAAAATGTTGCATACCTCGGGAAGGGTCGGCCAACGACGGAGTTCATCTTGATCAATAGTAGGAGGAGGAGGAGGAGGATTTATGGCATTATGAGGAGTGGTTATAGGAAGAGTTTTGGTAGGAGAAAGAGGAGATGGGTTTGGGTTGCACATTTCTTTTGGGAAATAGGAGAAGTTAAAATAAAAGACTTAAAAAAGTAGAGCACTTAGATAATGTGTGTAATTCAGTTAGAAGACGAATTCTTTGCCTTTTGGGAATGAGATCGTGGAGCAAACAAGGGTTGGGTTTGTGTATATATACATGAGAAGAGATGTGTCCCACTTTGGTATTCCCTTGGCGTGTCAAATTGTGATCAAAAGGGAGGAAAGAAAAGGTTTTGCTATATGAGTTGTGAAAATGATGCTAAACAATTTACATATAAACTTAGTCGCTAAAGTAATGAGCGGGGTATTTATAGTTTGACTTTAAATTTCGTCAGCATAATAATCGCACTTGTGGTTACCTTTTATTATTTTGTTAATGACGAAATTTATTATGATTTATTAATGTAATAATGCATAAGTTAGCTAGGGTTTATGTTGGATCATATGGGGACATGCAATTTAGTTAGGGAAGAAAGGTTTTGCTAGTATGAGCTATATATGAGAATGTAATTTGATTTGTCTCTCATTTTTAATGAGTGATTTGGTTTCATTCTTAAATTTGTAGTACCATATTCTCAATTTGGATCAATCATTAGGTCAAATTGTTTGGGTTGTTAAGTGTTAAAAAATATTGATTTTATGGGTAACCAATTTCATTAGAATCTTTTTAGGTTACCGTCTAATCAAAAACGAGTTGCATGTTTCTTAATTGCATTTTATCGAGTAACATCCTTAATTAATGTCTTGTCCTTGTTTCTTAACTAAATTTGAACTAACTTGAATTAAAGCGACCTGAAATTAAATCCAAAGAGACGGAATATTATTATGTTACCCTCCTAAAATAAAATGTACTTTGTAGTCTATACCCCAATATAAGTATAGATAATTGTAAGTGAAAATTGATAAAATTTGTACCTTTGAATTATAATAATTTTACTACAACTTTTGATAGCACTTTCAGCAATAACATTACGCTACCTTCTCTCGATGCGTTGGTTATTATACTAATCCACCATCCATCCTTCCCTTTCATTGACTCAAAACACTTCCATTTTCTCAACCTTTGTCAAAGTATCCTCTTCCATTAAACTTACTCATTTGAATCTAAATGAGTAAATCCTATTCGAATTTAGAGAACCGGCCACTTCTGAGAGGCTATCTAGGCCATTAGTTTTGATAAAACCCTAATTTTCGATAAATTTACAAGCAGAGAACCTTCTTCGCGGATAAGCCATGAGTCTATGCCATGAGTCTATGCCATGAGTCTAGCAGAGAACGGCAATCGGGATACCAAAAAAACCATTATTTAGGCTTCAATTTTGTTTTGATTGACCGCCGGCTAACTCCCGCCTGGCTCCGTCACTGTTCACATGATCACATCTACCTATTAATACAAAATCAAGTTGTCATATTTATGAAAACCCTCCAATGTATGAAACCTAGTATATCAATAACAAGAATCTATTAATGAAAAAAGCAACAATTTTTTAACTTAATTTTAATCTGAATTTCTATAATTACTCAATTTTAAACTCGATTATTTCCTTTTCTCTCTTTCTTTCACTTTCCTTGCCATCTTTTAGTTGTTGATGATGGTAACACTTCCTAAATGGTCGGTAACTAGACTATTGTTTTTAACCGTCAGGGCTTAAGGATTAGCGGGTACCATATTTTTAACAAGATAATCCTATCTCTTTAGTCATCTATTTTGGGAATGTGTGTGGACTCTAACTCACCTACTCTACACACTTAATTTATGTTTAACACAAACATGGATAATCTAAATTATTATTATGTATTTTACTTCTTTTTTTTATTAAATAGTTTATATTTTTTTAGATTCGAGTTGTTAAGAGGGGGGCAACAAAACTCTACTATCAAAATAAGAAAAGACTAAATTGAAACTTTATGAACTGAATTAAACTTGTAAGACTTGAACGAACAAAGTTGAACTTATAACACCTCAACTAAAGTGAAGTGAAAAATAATCCCATTATTTGGTTAATCGTGAAACTAAACCCCTAAACTTAAGATTGTAGTGATAAGACCCCATTAGTTCTACAAAAAGTGAAATTAAACCCCTTGTCAAAATCTCACGAGAAATTCATTTTCTCATACTACAAAAAACTCAAATAGTTTACATTTTATTCTTTTGAAAAAGAATATATATATATATATATATATATATATATATATATATATATATATCATAATTATTTTTTTGAATGTAAAAAAAGATAATATTTTCTTATTGATGCTAACTCAATTTAAATAATTTTGATTTCATTTCTCAACTTTTTTTTATTCGAATTTTTTATTTTGTAAAATGTATAATCTATTCACTTTTTGTAATATGATATATTGAATTTCTCATGAGATTTTAGGTAAGGGGATTAATTTCACTTTGTAGAATTAATGGGGCCTAATCACTACCATCTAAACTTAGAGCTTTAATCTCAAAGTTGGTCAAAGCAATTGGGCTAGTTACTACTATTGCGAAAATCGTAATGAACTTGGATCTTGTTCTTTCTAAGATTAATTTCAACTCATTTCTGTTCAGCTCAATTCGGTTTACCTTCATTTAATTCAGTTCGGCTCATCTCTTTAACTCTTCTAAGTTCGGTTCAGCTCAGCTCCATTCAGTAAAATTCAGCTTCATTCAGCCGAAAAAAATAGGGCCCAAGAGAATTTGAACTGAATTGAACTTATAAGACGTGAATTTAATTAGACTGAAATTAAATCTAAGAAAACAAGGTGTAACGGTTGAGTATATAAACACATTGGTGACTTATAATGAACAACTCTTTTTGCATATCAACCCAAGTGAAGTAACCATATGGTACAAGGTGTATACTAAGTAACTCGTACAAGTACTTTTTTGGACAAATGAGATACAATGAATGGGGATACAAAATCAAGAAAAACATTAAGATGTTGGGGTTATTAATAGGTGAAATCAAAGGTGTATGCATGTATAAATATGCACACACAAATTCTGGGATTATGGACAAATATAGGTTTGATATGGTCTGGAAATTAATAGAAGAAAACCTCATATAGTAAAAATACTATTTAAAACCAAACTAAATAAATAAACAAAGGCCCCATGTAATTTGTCTTGCACCCACCGTTCACAACTTGAGTCTGTGATGAACAGGATTATAAATAATATAAAGCACATGCAAACGTATTTGACTTATTTTGTTACGATGGCCGAGTATAGTATGTGGATAACATGCAACTACAGCTTCACTTACGACCAACTTGTCCTTAGGCTTTGGATAATTCCGGCTACATCTCACCGATCACAACGGATATGGATACAACTTATCACAAAACCGAACAAGATTATCTCTTGTAATGTCGCTTTCATCTATATGAAACCAACATCGTGTTTTCCTTGCATTTTTTTCTCGCTTTTTCGTCGAAAAAGATGCAACAAACTTTGTTCATGGACGAATGTTGTATGAAATACCATTCACACGCATAATGTCCATTAATGTATATCTAGTTAAGGCTTTTTTGCCAACTAAAACTATGCAGATTTTGATTTTCAAATTAATACTACTCCGTAAGAAATATACCAAGAAATAATAAAGGTGAAAATTAAGACAACTAATTTTAGGTTTGACGCCATATAATAATAAAGGTGAAAATTAAGACAACCAATATTATGCTACTTGGCTATTATTTCGCATAATACTCTAAATTTAAACATTTAATCATGTATAGTAATGAGAAAATTCATTATGCACGACTTTATCATTTTCGAATATCTATCCCAATCATACATGTATTTAGAGGTAATTCATATTACAATTATTTCGAATCATAGATACTTAAATTGACGACCTTAAAACACGGCAAATTATTTTAAAACATGTCTTGTCAAACATATCTCACACACACACAAACCTTCCCCCACCCCACCACAAAGAAAATATACTCATATACTTGGATTATTCTACGTCATAAGCTTATGATTGAGAAATGCGGTTATTTTATGATAAAATAGAATTTATTTATAGATGGTTATCTTTTATTATAAAATGATACATTTCCTTCGTCATAATTTAAGACCCGTCAAAAGAGAGACCAACCTTGTGTGTGATTTTAAAACATCAAGGTTCGAGAAGTTTGTAATAAGTCTCATGAATAACCTAACAGTCCATGTGTTTGCTGAAAGGGAGAATATATTTAAAAACAAAAACAAATAGTGAAGTTAGATCAAAGATTACACATAAATAGTGTATGTGGAAACCAAATATGATTGAGACAGAATAGACTAGAACCAGAAGTAAGCTCAAATTAGTATAAATCTCCAAATAATTGATTATGACAACAAGAATCTTAACAATTATGTATAATAGAAAAAAAAAATAAAAAAAAAAATGTACAACTAGTAGTAGCATCACATTGATAAAACTTCACTTGGAATTTAGGCATATTTCGCTTTTCTTTAGCTGGCAATCAAGTAACTCTCAAATGCTAATTTTGGCACAAACAAAGACTTATTTTGTTAAATACAACCGGCTGGTCTTCCTTAAAACGGGTCAAATATCACCCCATATGGGTATCTATAAGACAAATCGTTTACCTTTTCCAATGCATTATTCTGTTTTTGTCATATTCATCCCACATGGGTATATATGACTTGTTTTAAGCTTTAAAATGAGTGCCGTCTTAAACAACACAATGCAATAGTATATTTCCTGTAGATAGATTGAATTTCTGATATCAACTTGCCATTCACCTGTCCACTAGAAGCTGAATTTGAATCAGGATAAGATGACATTACAACAGTGAGTGAGTTTTGTATGCGATGACCTCGAGAGTACGACCAACCGAAATAGGTAAACAAATGACAAAGGGAGGTAAACTGAAACCTACAAAAGGCTGTAACCTATAATGCACATTCCATGTATCTAAATCATTAAACAAATACTTTGTGGGCCTTGCATACTATTTGTAAAATGATTCGGAGTAATCTTAATGGGTACTCTAGCTTCTTATCCAAATAGTTAACCTATATTTTTGTTACCGGATATTTATGCAACTATTAGCAACAGGGGTAAGGGTAATATACTAATATGAGCAAAGTAGAATGTAAAAATAATACTCGTATCGTCCACACTCCACCTAACACAAAATCAAAAGGAAACGTAAACAAACGTCTAACACAAACAAACAAAACAGAAATAGGTAAACAAATGACTACGACAGCTATAATAGCGGATTGGTATATACAAGTAAAAGAAAGAAGAGATGAGAAGGGGGGGAAAGGAGGAAAGAAAAGCCAAAACAGAAAAGCCAAAGACGTGGGTCAAGAAACAGCCATAAATGATGAATGTAACCCTTTAAGTGGAGCAATGGATGAGGGTGTCGCTTCAATGGGTGGCCTGCCCTCTGTTTCTGAGGCACCACCCACCCCAACTTAACCTTTTCTCTAACCTCCCTGCCCTCCTCTGCTTCTGCCTGCCATCTTCTATTTACTCCCAGTTTTCTGACCTTTTTCTCCCCACATTTTTTTCTTCATTATATTATTTTATTAATATAATATTTTATTTTATTTTAAATTATTTTATTTCTGCTCTCTGTGTGGCAGTCAAGGAAACTCCCAGTCCTCAAAGTTGCAGCTTTACTTGTTTTCTTGTGTAAATGGCAATTATTTTACCTGCACAACCAAACACTCACCCCCAGACCCCCACCCCTCATGTGTCATGATGAAATCAATATGGAGTAGAAGGGGAAAATTAATATGCTACCTATGAAGCAACACGTAGTCGATTCAGTTTCGGTGAAAGTCATTTGAAAACGGCCTCTGTGTTTCCTTTCGACTCTGTATTATAATAGTAGGAACCATTCGACCTCGTTTAGAGCAGGATCCTCTTTAGGTAATCATTAAGATGCTCTTATGGTTGTGTTGCACAGAAACAGTAGGCTGACAGTTGAGAGCATCAAATAATATTTGTGAGGTAGGAAATTAAAATTGAATTTTCTGGAACTTTGTTTATGAGATAAAAAATGTGGGGTTCACACAATAGGTAGATACTACGATATTGTTGTGATACAAACTGACAAGCTAAAGGATCATGTTGGAGCGGTTCAAATTCACAAGTACTGCAGCATTCAGTAGGAAAGTATTTTTCAAAGAGCTGGAAATTTTTGGGAGCATTCTCTAGTTTATACAGCAATTCAATTCTCATCTTTAGAGGGAGGGGGGCCTGGGGGAAGCATATATTTGTACGTTAAAAAATCTTTGCATTAAGGTTATCGGTATATTAACAAGATGCAGAGCATGGCAGTTGCAAATAACCTAAGATGATTTGGACTCAACTAACATAGATCATGGTCCGAGACAATCAATATGAGATTGCAAGGCAAGCAGAAAAAAAGAGCGAAAAACACAATTAAAAAAAGAACGATAGTCAAAATTTATACAACATTACTACATATCATCTCCACTTTGTAAGCTGCTTGTTCTAGCTTTCTCTGTATAATCTCTAGTTTTCAGTTCAATTGGGAGTAAAATCTTACGATTTTGTAATCACATGTTAACAATAACAGGTCACATGCCTGATTTTACAGTAGGGACATGAAAGAAGAGAGATTCCCAAATTGAGAAACAAAGGAAGAAACAAAAAGATAAACAAACAGGGAATTGATTCCACAATTGAACAACAAAGGAAGAAAAACAAAGCTAAGTTGATAACAAACTAACATTCCACAAACATCAAGTTGGTCTCAGCAAAGCAAAAATCTAAAGGCATGGAAGCTGTGTCTCCATCATTAAGGTTTCATTAACTTGATAGTGCTTAAGATTCCAAGGCACAAACATGGAATATGAAAAAGACACACAGCAATGAAACATGCATAGAACTTGAAATTTTCAAAGAAGAATAAATCCTAAAACACCAAACAGCACATCTTGGTTGGCAAAATAGCGGTCATGGACAGCATTCCTCGTATCCGACAGTAAATATGTTCTTATGGTGATCAGTGAAACATGCTTTTGAGACGATAAGGATCGTTCTTTCCACAAAGTGATTCTTGATTAGCTATTGGATGTTGTTACATCTAATAACAGCCACCATACTTGGTGAACTTCCACCCTTAGTATCTTCCTTTATACCCGACAGCCTACAACCTTTTAGATGTGGAAGAACTTGTTTCATATATTGTTCACCCGTCATCACTTGGAGGTACAAATTCTCTATCCGTCATCTCCTAATCACCATCACTCTACATTTTTACCTTTTGCTTGGATACAAGTTGAAGAGAGAGGATCATTTTCCTTCTGTAACCGTCCTTAGTTGGAAAGAATTTATTTTCAACGAGTTTTGTATGACACATTCTCCCACCCAAATACTTGTGAATATCTCATTTAATTAAATGCTTAATGGTTAGCTTGTACGAGTAAGATTGTCTCATATAACTTTGGCATTCTAATCACATAATCTCCTACAAAGTTTCTAACCTAACAAGGTAACTGGATTCTCTCCCTTTCAATCCATGTCCCTCCACCCTAAAACGGAGTAAATCTTGCTACTCAATCTACGTTACGTAAAGGCGCTTGAACTACATACATCAGGAATCATTCACGCAGAGAATACTGTAACGTACATCATGGTTCCTGTAAATCATACATGCCCTTTCTGCCTCATCTTCTTTTCACAAACTAGCACAAATAGACAATAACAATTGACTATTCATCTACTTTTTTCATTGAAAAAAAAAAACATTATCTGTATCTATGGTGATGAGCAAAGAGTGGCTAAAGATTGAGGGAATCTAAATGGAAAGATGTATAGGGCTGACGGGCAGAAAAGTTCAGTGGATAGCTGAGTGGCCTTTCCTGTCACTGGATATTACTGTAATGGCACCAGGGCTCTTTCTGGCCCGACCCGTGTTGTTATCATTTTAGCACACTAAAAAGGAAGAGGAGATCTTACTAAGATATCGTACATGATACATCTATTAATGGCTCCTTCCATGATTGTTGATGGCAGTGATTCAGGCAGCATTGATTCCATTACACCATTCTATAAACCATTTCTAAGTGTCAGTGGAAGGCTCGCTATTCTGACGGTTTTAACCTCTATGTTATCACTGTAGCCTAAGGAGCACCCCAAAAATTCTATCTTTCAAACTCGTCAATCCGACCCCTTTTTTCCCAAAATAAAATTATGGTAAAGAGCGTAAAAGATTAATAAAAAGCAAGAACTTGAAAGAAACTATGATCATAATTAATCACAACTGATTAATTAGGTGGACAATTATATTTATTAGAAAAATAAAAGGGCCACTCTATGTACAAATTTTCAGTATTCACAAGTTGCTACTCATGTAGTCATGTGTATGAATAGCTATACAGACAGGAAAATATAGAAATATCTCAATACCTCATACATGCATCCCACAGGTTCTGATTTTCTCAGTTCTAGGTTGAGGCAGTCCCAAGATGGCCATGAGTCCACTGGCAAAAGAGGCCACAGCTGCCAAAGAAAAGGATGTAATTTCAGCGGTTCAGCCCCAAATAGTCTATACTCTGGCCAAATCCCCAAAAAACACAAACCTGCATGAAATCATTCAGTCATTGAAATGGAACTTTCAACCATTCACAGGAAGATAACAGTAGCTAATGCTATGAGAAGGAAAAATTTCACCTAATGTGTTTAGAACAAACTGGGAGCCGGGAAAAAAAAAATAGACCTTCGGCCTATAAGGTTTTGTGTTCCGGAAATAATAAGAGGAGGTTGGAGCGAGTATCATCATTGATAAGGACTATAATAATAATGAGGCCATCAAATAAACAGTTCTATTCTCATTGAATTTGTTGATCATTTGTGTGTTTTTAATTTTCACGTTATCAGTATTATGCCTTGCACATGTTTATATTTAGCTTACGGTTATAAATATTATCGCGATATATGTTGTCAAATTTAATATCGCCTCAAAATATGGTCATGAAAGCCTTCACAACTTTTACAGATATGAAAGTTTGAATCACGGTTAGAGTTAGATGTATCTATTTGACGAGATTTGAAGAGGCAGATGGGCTTCTAACAGTAAGAAACACATCACTGGTGTTACTGTAAACGAACACCGCTTAAGGGTAAAAGGGTTTGTAAGCATTTGTAGTAGTTTAGGCCTAGAGAAAAGAATAAAATAGGAAACTTGAGTAACTGGTTTGAGGATATGCAGTTTCACTTGGTTACATATAGAAGTGGGAGTAATATGACTGAGATGAGCTTTAATTATCAAGGAATACTTATATTTCCTTTAAGGTGTAAGTAGATAGTTTTTCGTCCAAATCTATTTGTTAGAGAAACAAAGAAAAATGCGATAACTCAGCGTAAACATATGGAGCTTGATTTTGAGGGAAAAGAATGTTAAGAAAATAGCACAAGGAGCTCCTAATATTAAATGGCAAAAACTTAATAGCCCAAGGAGATCCAAACACTGGGAATGATAATATAGCGCAGTAACTCCATCACCCATGACAAACCACCTTATCCAATTCCCTCTCATATGGTTCTCCTTAGTCACCAAGTTTATCAGTTTTGTATAGTCACACACCTACCATAACAAATGCATCTTCGACATATTCATCTTTCCAATAGGACAAGCTAAACACTCTTCAGTCATACAACAGTGCATGTCTAACTGTTCTGCGGTATAATTTGTCTGTGATACACAATGGAGGGAAATGATACATGTGGATTTTTAGTTTTTGATGTTATTTGAAATATTTAATGTTTTTATTTAATTTTTAAAAATTTATTTGCTCTTTTCGGATTTAGTACAAGTTTTTACCAACAACTTTTTATATATTAATACTTGTTTCACTTTTAAGGTATTCCGGACCCTTAAGTTTTACTTTGGTTTTCAAAATCGTTTTAATCTTTATTCTCAATTTAAATTCCAAGTTTTATAAAAGAAATCCGGACTTAGATTTTAAAACCTATAAGGCTACCTTGGCTTTTATATTATGTTTCACTCCCCTTTTGTTTTTCATTTTTCCTTTTCTATATTTTCGCATTTTGAGGTGTGCGTTCACCCATGGACGGTTCTAAAGGATGATTCATGACAGCCGACCCCGGATTAAGGCTCTGATGTTGTTGTTGTTGTTGTTATATACAATAATAGAATGGAACCCTCGAGATCCCTCTTGTATAAGGTGATTGTTCATGTCTTTCTGCCTCTATTTCCTCTAAAAAAAATACACTTCATATATCTAGTCTTAATTCTTCCCCAAACTAAAGCGCTTCTAGATCTAGCCTTTGCAGTTTTGGCTTCTCTTCGATGCATATTTTGTCTCATCAATCCACACAATATCATCGCAAAAACTATTGAGCATGGTATAGCATCATGAATTGAATTCATTAGTTTGTAAGGACTAACGACAGATTATTGGTGCATTCTTATCATAACTGAAACTTCTTTTTGTCTTCCCAAGCATTAGTTAGTAAGCACCTTTAGATTCAAGCATGTCCTCTAAAGGTCAATATAGTTTTAAGAACCGTATATCTTTGTTAAAACTAACCAAAGTACTTTTCTTAGGAGTTTATGCTACGCCTTCCCTAAAATAGTAAAAATCATATGTATAACCTGTTTTTTTCTCCAAGTTTTACCAATGTGTCTCAAAGATAAACTGTCTCCAAGCCTATCTTTCACATCAGTTCTTCAAATATGTTCACAGCATTCATTCCTCATTCCTAAACTGGAGACCCACCAAAACAAATTGGCTAAAAGCCTAAAATGGCGATTACAAGTGTAAGGTCCGGAAGCATTATGGTATAGTAACACATTTATTGTTGCAATTAGGTAAAGTTGGCGAAATATTGGTATTGGGAAGTCATGGATTAAATTATCAGTCGCACAAATGCAACTTATAAAAGTTTACCAAACATGTTTTCTCTTCACTTCATAATATCGAAACTTGAATTGGTTTTCCATGTTTGTAAATACACCTGTTTAAACTATTGTATGAGGCATTATACTACAAGAAACAATGTAAGACAGATACCTTGAATTCAGTTACGACCATTACATAACATAAGTGGGAATTGTTATACCATGGTCCATGGGTACCTTGGTTAAGATAAAGTGTTATATAAAAGGATATGGTAAAGGAAGACTTAAGAGAGTTAAAAAAGTTTCAAGTCATCTTGATGGAAGAAGGAAGAAGCAGGATAATGTGGGAATGTTATCAATGATTCAGTCCGGAAACAATGTGAAGTACAAGGAGCCTAGAAGAAAATTTATATTTAGTGAGATTCAAAAAGTGAGAAAGCGGAAAGAATATAACTACGAGCTCAATTCGAACTCAATTCGAGCCCGGCTGATCAAGCTTCGATTTTTTAGACTCGAAGAGCCGAGCCCGAGCCCATCCGAGCTCGAGCTTGGATTGGCTCGGTTATAAGTCTTATAACCCTAATTAGAATAAAGGAAATGTTAACTACATATGAGACTTAAACTAATTTTCTTAAGGTTAAACTGGGGAAAAAAGTATGACATGAACCAACAGGGATCTACAACGTATGAGACATAAAATAAACAACGTTTTGAGATTAAAAAATCAATTGGATATGATTTTTTATTTGAAGAAATCGTATGATAAAAGACAAAGTGAATTTCTTTCGTATCATTAATATAAAAAAGGCAATTTACAAAATGTTAACATTAAATGGCCATGTAACATATTTCCCAAAAGTCTTGCTTTGTTTTCTCTCATAGATCTTTCTGTACGCCTTCTTCTCATTTAAATTTCTACTTGCTTATCGAAAAGGCTTCTCAAAATATTTATTCCTTTTCTTAAAAGGGTTTTTTTTAACTTCCTTTATTTATTTTGACTGTTTTATCGTGTTTCTCGTTTGGTTTTTTCCTTCCTTACCTCACATTTACTGTTTCAAACCACAATTAATGTTAGTCGACCACGAACAGTTTTGAGACTAAAGCCTGGTTGTTGTCCTTGTTATCCAATATATTAAAGATGGAGTACACGAATGCATACTTGAGTTGAAAAGAAAAGGAGTTCCTATTATGATTGGAGTGCACAAGGTTTTACATTTGCAACTTTCTCTTTTGCCAAAAATATGAGCAAATTAACAAGATCATGGTACACCCACTAGGTACAATACTACAATGTTTGTAGGTTCAATAAAAGAAAGATGTCGCAATGAGTTAAAACTATATAGATGGACTCTGAAATCTCAAGATTTTAAGTAAAAACCACGTATTTAGTGTTAATCAGGCAGCTATGGCAGGGTTAGGGTGGCTAGTGGGGTAAGCATTTAAAGAGAAGATTGTCCCATATTTATTTGAAATATTATCAATCCTTCAAAAATGACAATTTAAACAGATTAGGAAATGGAAGAGTATCTCAAACTTTCTATGTGATCCCAACATGCTTAATACATAGCAATGAAAACTACATTGGCATGTATGGGAAGACACGTTGAGCCAATGAAACCATATATCACACATTCATAAGATGGATTTTGAACATATGTGTATGCCATGACAAACAATAAAAGAAAACTCTCGGCTGAGAACTAGGGTGATCATGGATTTATGGAGAAAGTAGAGCTACATATATTAAAAATGAGACAACAGAAAATTCAGTTAAGAGACTGGGAAATAAAGTAACAGGAGACTGATGGGCAAGAAAAAACTTAAGAAACATGAATAATGTTTATAAACAATATGGATCTACTTGGGAATAGAAGACAGTAGGAAAGACCTGGGATGAATTTGTGTTAAATTTGTTATTGGATTTCCGAAAATCTAAGGTCAGCATGGGGTATGGAAAGATAACATTATTCGGAGCATTTTGAATTTGAAGACAAGAAGAGCTGGCGTATTTACCGAATTAGCTCATATATAATCTAGGCAATTTTAGTAATTAAAAACAATGTTCGTCGATGTTTAACAGACATAGGGATGAACAAATGTTACACTTGTCAATTCCATCTCACATGTAACTTTAGGGTGTGTTTGGAGAGGGGTATTTGGAGGGAAAGGGGGTAAAAAGGAATTGGATCCTTCAATTTCCCTCCTCCACGACAAAAAAAAAAAAGCAAATTAAAATCTCTCCAACAAGGGAGTGTTTGAAGGGAAAACTCTCCCCCTCCTTTTTCTCCTGTTACCTTTCCTACTTCCCCCTCCCCTCCCTATTCCCCCTCTTTTAGGTTCTGTTTGGATGGAGAGATGGAGAGATCTGAAGGGAAAGGAAAGGGAGAAAGAGTAAGAGATTTAAAATCTCTTGTTTGGATGACAAATAAGGGTGGAGGGAAATGGAGGGGGGGCGATTCATTTTCCCTCCTCTAAGGTAAATCAAAATCCCTCCACCATTGTAAAGATTTGGAAGGAAATTGTATCCAAACTTCCACTCCTCATTCACCCTCCCCTTCCCTTCCCTCCTCTAAGGTCTTGTTTGGATAACAAATCTCTTATGGTCTTGTTTGGATAGCAAAATAGGAGAGAAAGAGAGGGAAGGGGAATAGATGGAAAGGAAAGGGAGGGGGAATGTAGTATGGTTGTTTAGATAAAATTTCCCTCCAAATCTTTCTTATGGTGGAATGATTTTGATTTGTCTTGAAAGAGGGAAAATGGATCCCTTCGAATCCTCTCCTCTATTTTGCTCCACCCTCTTTCCTAACCAAACAAGGAATATATCCCCTTGCTTCATTCCCCCTCCCATTCCCTTACCGCCTTTCCCTACCCTCTTTCTACCTCCCCTACATTTTCTTCCATTTTGTGTATACAAAGAAGGCCTAGGAGTGAGTTTTACCCCAAAATCTTTCCAATGAGGGAAATGAAAGGTCCAATTCCCTCCACCTCCATTTTGCTATCCAAACACAAGATATTCGGTGACTTTTAGTGCGTTTGGATTGGGGATTTGGAGGGAAAAGAGAGGGAGGGAGAGTAGGGGATTTAAAATCCGAAGGAGGAAAATGAAGGAGGAAGGATTTGGAGGGATCCATTTTCCCTCCTCCAAGAGGAATCAAAATCTCTCCACAATAGGCAAGATTTGGAGGGAGATTGTATCCAAACACCCACACCCCATTTCCCCTCCCCTTCCCTTCCCTCCTTTTCTCTTCCCTCCTTCCCCCTCCCCTCCCTTTCCCTCCACTTTTGCTATCCAAACACACCCTTATGGAATTAAGTATCGAGGACATCAATCCCATCTCACACATAGCTCAAAAATGTGCAACTGATCAACTTAATAGACTATGACAAAAACACATTTAGCAATAAACTCTGCCTATCTATGTTTAACTAACACACTTGCTCACTACGCAACTATTAGCAAATATGCATTGATGTCGAGATAGTATTGTCCCGATAGCCTCTCATATGATGATTTACACTGAATTCATAACTTATTTTCGAGGCAAAACAAGGTGAAAACGATTGCAACCAATTCACATCAAAGCAACTTAGCAACACCGTGATCAAATTACACTAAATATTCAACAATACTTAAAATAAGGCATTATTATTGATGTACGCAACAAATAAATGTTAGGAAAGCAAACCTGAGAACGAAACAATCAAATTGTGTACATGCTCTTCAATCAATTGGAGCTCCAATACAGCATATAACAACTCCAAATTCGGCAGAAAATACGAAGAAGATTGAGGCAACGATGGAGAGAAATTTACAGAAGAGTTCCCCAATTGAAAACCCTAAATTAGCGGCTCAATCAGAATTAAATTAAGATTGTGCTGGAAATCCATCCAATTTATGAATGAACTTAAATCATTCGAACTTTGTGACACAGTTTGAGTGTGAAATTCAATCAAAATCAACGACGACGTAGAAGCCATGAGAGTTCTAACAACATTGCGATAATTGAAGATTACGGAGTCATTGGAGTAAGAAAAGATTCTGTGATGGAGTGAGGGACAAGAAGCTTTTTTTTTTTTTTTTTGATTCAAATTAGCGCACTATGAGAATCGAACCTCAAACTTCGTGGTTAGGTGCTCTTACTACTTACTCTAGCTCTTCTTCTCAGTGAGGGACAAGAAAGTTTAAGAAACAATGTCGCACACTCGCACTGATTTATGACTGTGGGTGAGAAAAAAAAAATCCAATTATCCAAACAATCCTGATTGAAACCCGATCTGAAATTTTAGATATCTGATCCGAAAGTTAAGTTTGGATGGATATTCGATCTGAAATTTTTGTTTTGG
This sequence comes from Silene noctiflora, assembly GCA_009801015.1. NCBI lineage: Eukaryota > Viridiplantae > Streptophyta > Magnoliopsida > Caryophyllales > Caryophyllaceae > Silene > Silene noctiflora. The sequence goes on from VHZZ01000887.1 coordinate 59,548, forward strand.
TTTGGATATGGATATTGGAATTAAAACATTTGGATATCCGATCTGATCCGAAACTTTAGTTTTCTAGTATAATTTTGAGTAAACACAATTTTATCTGATACAACAACTTAATCAACTTTTAAAATATAAGAGAAATATGTAATTGGTACTTCAATTTTATATCGAGACCATTGGAGTAAGAATACTAAAGAAAATCATTATGTAAGATGATGAATATGATCGTGTTTCAAACTTAATTTTAATGTAAATTTCAAAATATGGATATCCACATCCGATCCGATTATTTTGGATATCCGAAATATTTGGATATGGATATATATATATATATATATATATATATATATATATATCTAACTTCAGAAATTTCAAATATGGATATCCGATACGAACTAGCACTTTGGATCGAATATCTGATCCGTGCTCTGCCCTAGTGCCACTGAATCAAACTGTATTTTCTTGTGGGCTCCCTCGGGGGATATCCAATAGGCCAATATACAATAATCCCCGGTCTTTCGGGTTGTTTGGTTGGCTATGTTCTTTTCGGTTAAAAGGAGCTGAACTGAATTAAATTGAATTGAACTGAACTTAACTGAGTGGAGAATTGGCGATAAGTTGAACTGAAGTGAATGAAGCTGAACTGAATAGAAATGAACTGAAATGAGATGAAAGTAAGCGAGAGAAATAACAGGAATTAGGCATGGCTTTAGCTCTTGTGTTTGGTTCAGAATAATCTTCCACGAAGAACAACAAATTAATATTCCGTATGAGACTCATGAACGATTTTACTTTCTATGTTTTCGATACTAAATAAGATTTCACTTTAGCAATTTTATGAGCTAGTCCGTATAATTAACGTTTTAGAAAAGTAACTAACAAGAAAAAATTAAGTAAACCTAATCCAAAAGATGGGCGAATGTCATATGTTAGATCAGTCACACCGAAGAAGGAGAAGATAATAACCTAGAGTATATTTTATAAACCTAGGATGCTATTCCATCTTTTTCAAATTAATTTTAGGATAGAACTTCGTTAAAATTATGAAATACGAGTAACAAACTCTCTCTCCTTGATGAGAATAAATATTAGTGGATCATCACCCCTTCTACCCCTAACGATAAGTATATAGGTGTCATTGTTATCTATGTATTTTATAGTTGAGTCGACTCTGCCTTTGAGTAGGCGTATAATGTAAGACTATCTACAACAATAAAAAGTTCATCATCAAAAAGTGATATTGTCTCCTTACGGTCATACAATAAAAAAAAAACTTTTTACCGTGAATAATAAGTCACAAAAATTATCATAAAATGATTACCATTAATCATGTAAGGGTCTCATGTACTTGAATTAGCCCAAATCATTATCGTTTAAAAGATTGTAGGAGAACACAAAAGCCTTTAAAGAGACGGTCTCTAAATAGCGTTATTGAAAGACCTCTCACATAATGGGGGGAGGGAGTTATTTAAAATTCATTTTCCATGTTATGTCTCCCACTAAATTATTGGGAGACGGTTGATAAGTAATATTTTAGTCGTATTTTACCCCGCGTTTGTACCTTATTCCGACTCGATTTTGCA
>VHZZ01000889.1:154040-174990 GCA_009801015.1 Silene noctiflora
TCCATCACTTCAACTAACTTCTAGACTCCCTTACAACAATAAGGATTAAGTTTAGAAGTTAAGTTATTTTTTAAAAAAGGAGCACCTAATTCACCTCTTCCCCCTCTTAGGTTCTCGGTATCCAACCCTTCATCGTCGTCTCATTAAACAATCTGCCATGATCATTATACTTGTATAATGGAGTTTGACTTATCAAAGTCATTCTCGTGTGCCTCCAGTCACCAAGTTGCTTATATTTAATCAAGAAAGAATATAGCATAACTAGGAAACTACAGGAATACTTTCTTTAATTGAAGTAAGAGCTTCGAACTCGAATATCAACGTGCATTCAAGTTAACCAGTTGTGAATATGATAAACTGTAGTGAACTTCTATTAATTCAAGTTTAATATAAAGTCGTAGCATTTTGGACTAGTTACAAATAGAAACTCTCAGAACTCAATTAAGTCAAAAGTTACAAAAATGGAAGGTTCGTCCAACCTTTCCGCGGTCCTTTATCTCGTCGTCTTCCTTGCGACATTATCGACACATGGTCTGATCAAGGTAAGGGCTCAGTCGGGAAACCAAACAACGCTAAGGATTGCGGTCCCATCAAAGAGTTTGTCAAGATTATCCGCGATCCAGTTACTTGCCAGCGAAATTTCAGTGGGTTTCCAATTGAGGTATTTACCGAGGCTGTGAGCTTGACAGTAGACAATTCTATCTCATTTGAGTTCATTCCTTTTGAAAGGCCTGACGGCACCATGAACGGATCCTATGACGATATGGTGGAAGCTGTCTTTAATAAGGTGCGAATATATTACCTTAAAACGTTAGCCTAGTACGTATATGTGTAATCAACAATTCTTGTATAAGACGGTCTAACATATTCTGAGCTGGATAAGCATGCATTTCGTATCTTATCTTTTTGTACGTTATTCGTAAGACAGACTAGACAGTCTTATACACGAATTTGAGCTAAGTGGTTTTGAGAGCATAACACTTATAGTTTAAGCATTGTTTACTATTAGCAGCTATACGATGGCGCGGTGGGAGATATAACCATAAGGTTTTCAAGGACATCGTGGGTCGATTTTACGATAACTTACACTGATATACGAATATCAATGTTGATTCCTACATCACAACAATCAAGCAACAAAACTGTCAATTCTGTAAATTCACTGACACGGGTAATTTTGATTTGTACATTCATTTTCTTCTTTCTCAGCATCCTAATCATTATTTGTTCCGACATTGCAAACGTTGTGTTTGGCCGAATCAGGAGTAAGTCTGGCAAAATCATTTTTCTTCCTTTTACGCATCTTCATAATACTGCATGAGACGCTATTGTTGGAATTTCCTAGCAATGGATATGGGATAATACGGAATAGAAGAGATGCTATGTTTATAAGGCTACCTTTGGCCCAATATGGATTAAAAGTAATTATCATATATCTGATAATTATAGCAGTTAATTCATAATGGCAGTTAATTAAAACCTCTTCAGAATTTATTATAGGCCATTGATCCTATTGATGGCTGAGATTTTCCTCCCAAGAGTAACCATTATATTATATATATGGGAATTGGTGTTCAAACAAAACACAGAAAAAATCCTCCAGAATAAATCTTTGATACATTAGAATTGCTAATTATGGTGTAGTGCAATCGTATTAGTGTGACTCTTAGTATCCCTGAGACATTTGATCCACCCCGGGCACTCAATAAGGGGGCGAAATAGTCTTAAGGGCAACGTAGTATTACGTGCTTGAGGAGTCGGTAGTTTCTGTTTTATATTCATTGTTCGGTAGTTTCAGTTTTATATTCATTGTTTTAGTACTATAATTACATCAACAATCTTAAGACTATTTACTATGGCAAGCATCAAGTAAATGACAACGAATATCACGAAACTGGACAAGTTTGACGGTGGGAATTTCCGCAGATGGCAGAATAAAATGCACTTCCTTCTCACTACCCTGAAAGTTGTTTATGTTCTAACTACTCCACAGCCACAGGAAAGGGAAGACGAAACGTTGGAAGAACAACGTAACAGAGCAAAGTGGGAAAACGATGAGTATATATGTCGTGGTCATATTCTGAATTGTATGTCCGATGCCATGTTCGACACATACCAGACCATGGAATCTGCCAAAGACCTATGGGATCAATTGGAAGCAAGGTATATGCGTGAAGACGCTACAAGTAAGAAATTTCTTGTTTCACAATTTAACATGTATACCATGACCGATAAGAGGTCAGTAATGGAACAATTTTATGAATTAGAGCGCATCCTTGGTAATTTTAAACAACATAATATGAACATGGATGAATCTATCATTGTTTCCACCATTATTGACAAACTGCCTTAGGATGGAAAGAGTTTAAGCATAGTCTTAAACATAAAAAGGAGGATCTTTCTCTTGAGGAATTGGCTAACCATCTTCGTGTAGAAGAAGAATTTCATAAACAGGAAGAAAATAAGAATCAATCTGTCAATATAATAGTGGAAGAAGGCCAATCCAGTAAGGGCAAAGGCAAGTACAATGACAAAGGTAAAGGCAAAGGAAAATCCAATGGTAAAGGGACAAAGAGGAAATGGGATTCTGACTCTGATCAGAAAACAAAAGGTCCTTGTTGGATATGCAAAGGTCCTCACTTGAAAGTAAACTGTCCGAAGAGAAGAGGTCCTGATAATTCAAGGACTGGTCAGCATGGTTCTCACAAAAATGCTTCTACCTCTAGTGGCAATGAAAACTTCGCTGCCATGATATCCGAAATCAACATGGTCCAAGACGACAATGACTGGTGGGTTGATTCGGGTGCCACAAAGCATGTATCCAAAGATAAGTCAAACTTCAAGACTTATGAACCAGTGAAAGAACCAACATTTCTCTACATGGGAAACAAGTCTCCTGTTACTGTTTTAGGCAAAGGAAGTGTAGAATTGCAATTTACTTCTGGAAAATATCTTACCTTAAGTGATGTGTACCATGCTCCAGATTTGAGCAAAAAAATGATGTCTGGATATTTATTGAACCAATATGGGTTCAAACAAGTGTATGAAGCAGGAAATTATGTAATATCTAAGGGTGGAGTGTTTGTCGGCAAAGGGTATGCCCATGCCGGCATGTTCAAGTTGAACATTATTAATAATAATATGATGAATGTTTCTGTCTACTCGGATGTTTTTGATAATTCTGTTTTATGGCATAATCGGTTAGGACATGTGAACTTTCGGAAATTGAAAGACATGTCTTATCTATCCTTAATTCCATCGTTTGATAAGCATAGTGTAAATTGCAAAACATGTATGGTAACTAAAATCACAAGACTACCTTTTCCTTCCGTTACTAGAGAATCAAAGTTACTCGATATAATTCATAGTGATTTATGTGATATGAGTGATGCTTTGACTTTACATCATAGATGATCATTCTAGATTTTGCCATGTATATCTTTTGCGTTCAAAAGATGAAGTACTTGATAATTTTAAAGTGTATAAATCTGAAGTGGAACTTCATTGTGAAACATTTATTAAATGCCTTAGATCTGATAGAGGAGGGGAATATTATAATCCCTTGTATTTCCAAACCACTGGAATTATCCACCAAGTTACAGCACCTTACACACCGCAGCAAAATGGTGTTGCTGAACGGAAAAATCGAGTTCTAACAGAAATGGTTAATGCCATGTTATCTAACTCGGGTTTATCCCATGGTTTTTGGGGTGAAGCATTACAGACGGCTTGTTATATCCTTAATAGGGTGCCTACGAAAAGGCATAAGTCTACTACACCATATGAACTTTGGAATAAGAGAAAACCTAATCTAAGTCATCTAAAAGTTTGGGGATGTAGAGCAATTGTTAAAGTACCTGAACCTAAAAGGAAGAAATTAGGTGAAAAAGGAATTGAATGCTTTTTTATAGGTTATGCTGCAAATAGCAAAGTCTATATGTTCAAGGTCATTGAACCAAACGATCATTATTCTGTTAATACTGTTATCGAGTCCAGAGATGCAATTTTTGATGAAAATCGTTTTTCATCGATTCCGAGACCTCGTGACATAACAGTGGAACCCAAGACTGCTGGTAAAAATCATGGGAATGATAGTAATGACATTTCTAATGAGGAAGCTCTACAATTAAGGCGAAGTAAGAGGCCACGGAAACATAAAGATTTCGGTCCTGATTTCTTTATGTTTCTCGTGGAAGGGAGTCGAGAACAAGATTCTGTTGAAAAGTATATTCCATTTTTTTATAATATGGATGCCGATCCCGTCACATTTGAGGAGGCTATGAAATGTCCAGATGCTTCTTTTTGGAAAGAAGCCGTTAATGACGAAATGGATTCAATAATGGGTAATAAGGTCTGGAAGTTATCAGATTTACCTCCAGGTTGTAAACCTATAGGTTATAAGTGGATCTTCAAAAAGAAAATGAAAGTCGATGATACTATTGACAAGTTTAAGGCGCGGTTAGTAGCAAAAGGTTACACTCAAAAGGAGGGTCTTGATTATTTTGACACTTACGCTCCAGTTGCGAGAACCACTACAATTAGAATACTAATTGCTCTATCATCGGTTTACAATCTAGTAATTCACCAGATGGATGTTAAGACGGCGTTTCTTAACGGTGAGTTAGATGAGGAAGTATATATGGAACAACCGGAAGGATTTATAATTCCGGGTCAAGAACACAAGGTTTGTAAGTTAATTAAGTCTTTATACGGACTTAAACAAGCTCCTAAACAATGGCATCAGAAGTTCGATGAGATTATGCTTGGAAACGATTTTCGTATTAATGATGCAGACAAGTGTGTATATTATAAATTCTATGGAAACCAAGGAGTCGTCATTTGTTTATATGTCGATGATATGTTAATATTTGGCACTGATCTCCAACAAGTGGAGGACACTAAAAATTTCTTGTCTGCTAATTTTTCCATGAAAGACTTGGGTGTGGCTGATGTTATTTTAGGAATTAAAATTACAAGATCGGGTAATAATTTGATCCTGTCTCAGTCACACTATGTTGAAAAGGTGTTAAAGAAATTTAACAACTTGGACTGCAAACCAGCTTCGACACCATTTGATCACAGTGTCACTTTATCGAAAAACACTGGTGAGCCTGTAAAACAACTAGAATATGCTAAGGTAATAGGTTGTCTCATGTATGCTATGACATGTACAAGACCTGATATAGGATTTGCGGTTGGGAAATTAAGTCGTTATACCCATAACCCAAGTCATGCTCATTGGCATGCAGTTAGAAGGATTCTTAAATACCTTCGGAAGACAATTTCCTTTGGAATCCATTATTCTGGTTTTCCATCTATATTAGAAGGGTTTTCAGATGCGAGTTGGATTTCTAACAGTGATCATTCCTCTACGGGTAGATGGATTTTCACTCTTGGCGGGGGTGCGGTTTCTTGGGGTTCAAAGAAACAGACATGTATAGCAGATTCATCCATGGCGTCTGAATTTATTGCACTTGCATCAGCTTGTAAAGAAGCTGAATGGATTAGAAACTTATTGTATAATTTACCGCTTTGGCCTAAACCTATGTCACCGATATCACTTCATTGTGATAGTGAAGCAACATTGGGTCGAGCATACAATAACGTTTATAATGGTAAATCAAGGCACATTGGTTTAAGGCACAATTATGTAAAACAATTAATCCATGATGGAGTTATAACTGCGGATTTTGTGCGTACTCATGAGAATCTAGCAGATCCCTTGACAAAAGGCCTACCGAGGGATCTGGTGGTTAAAACCACAAAAGGGATGGGTTTAAAGCCTATAAAAGGAATCATAAATGATGGAACCTCGACTTAACGCTAGATAGAACCATCGAGTCTTAAGTTCAATGAGATCAAGTACATTGTTTGTGGTTGGATAACACCAATAAAGTCATCCCAAAGGTTGGTGTTTGATTACCATAATGTTAAGGAGGCTGAGTATATATACTCTTAGTGAATCTTTGGTGATTAGACGTTTGATGTAAATTCCCCGGGTATGCCTGGGTGTATTTGTACTATTCTAATTATTAATATATATTCATATATTATTCATACGCTTTCACTATGATATTGTATTATGGGTATTGATAAGGTTCACCTATATGAGCTTAAAGTGAGGCCGCTTTAGGGAGTTAAAATAGGCTTGACTTCTAAATGCTCATGAATGGATACATGACACATGGCCATAAAAGTGTCGGTTCTCTCTACATGTATCAAGGATAAAGAGTCTTGTGTGTGGCTTGGAATTAAGTAGTAAAAGAGGATTGGCTGGTTCAAAGCTCTGTCTACCATGCTTTCCTAACTATTTAAAAGATATGTTCACTAAAATGAAGGTTCAATCGCGAGACACCTTCATCTAAGCATAAGATTACGATTTCAAATATTGCTCGGAAATAGCGGGGGATTGTTGGAATTTCCTAGCAATGGATATGGGATAATACGGAATAGAAGAGATGCTATGTTTATAAGGCTACCTTTGGCCCAATATGGATTAAAAGTAATTATCATATATCTGATAATTATAGCAGTTAATTCATAATGGCAGTTAATTAAAACCTCTTCAGAATTTATTATAGGCCATTGATCCTATTGATGGCTGAGATTTTCCTCCCAAGAGTAACCATTATATTATATATATGGGAATTGGTGTTCAAACAAAACACAGAAAAAATCTTCCAGAATAAATCTTTGATACATTAGAATTGCTAATTATGGTGTAGTGCAATCGTATTAGTGTGACTCTTAGTATCCCTGAGACATTCGATCCACCCTGGCCACTCAATAAGGGGGAGAAATAGTCTTAAGGGCAACGTAGTAATACGTGCTTGAGGAGTCGGTAGTTTCTGTTTTATATTCATTGTTCGGTAGTTTCAGTTTTATATTCATTGTTTTAGTACTATAATTACATCAACAGCTATGGCATATGAGACCATCTTACATGCAAGACCATTTTATTCGAGTTTGCATACACTAATTTCTTAATGGAAATTGCAGGTAGTGCATATCAACAAGCTAGACAAGAAGAAGGTGCGGAGGAGAGTAAGTAGTTCAATACCTCTCAAATGTTGAAATTATTGTCTCGTATGTATAAAAAATAGTTCATATCAATATCAAAACTGCAGATGCCATACATCGACTCAAAGAAAGAAAAGAAGATTGGAGGAGTAAGTACCGAATCTCTTCCTATCTTCGTCTCTTGTTAAAACTTACAACAATATTACACAAGAATTTGTGGTATACTTAAATCTACGATGCAGGGGAGATGTTAGGAAGCGTATGGGGTACAAGACTGATGATTTTACTATGGTTGGTGATCATTCTCTTTTTGATCACTTACTACGCTACAAGTTTCATTTGGTTTCTCTCGAACCAAGCATCGGGTGTACCAAACAAAAGTCTGAACCAAATCATACGCACTTGCGAAAAAGTAGGGTATCCGAGCGGTTCATTTGTGTACGATTTGCTTAAAGGATATGGAGTATCAGATAAACAACTATATCGCTACCATTCAGAGTTAGAGCTGCTAGCAGATATGTTAACCAAAGGAAGCGAGGAAGGTGGGGTCGCGGTTGCCATCGATGAAACCCCGCCACTTTCGGTTTTCCTGGCTAAACATTGCTACAACTACAGCCTTATTCCCATTCCCAACTTTCATTCTTCTGGATATGGCTTTGTAGGTGATACGAAATAAGACGCGGAAGCGAAATAATGAATTAGCGAACGAAATTGTTTGAGACGAAAGATCGTCACAACTGGATATTTGATAAGTTAGACCTATAACTTATCAATGGTGAACGAACTCAAGACCTATTGAGATCGAACAAGTTAATATTCAAAGACGCGTTTGAATAGAAACGGAATTTGTTTAGCTAAACCAGCCAACAACAAGTTTTTTATTTCTCATATGATTTCTCCATGCTGACAAGCTAAGCAAAGAAGGCTTATAAGTAGCCAAACAACTTACACGTTTAGGAACTACAAGCAAATGAAAAGCTAGCTAATTAAGGACAATTACTCAGGCTAATTTAAGACGCCTTAAAGCACCCTTGAAACAGGGAAACTAAAGACTCCTTGACAACCCCCTCATTATTTCAACAAAAATAGAAATGCAAACTTAAAGTAGTAACTGTTAAGCTGGACCAACGTAAGACACCATACAAACATAATGAGTCGTCGAACCCTGCGTGACCGCTACCGTATCAGCAGGATCTCTTCTCCCTCTTTGTTCTCTTTATAAATTGACCCAACTCTAGAAAAAAACGCTTATTTCTAAACAAGTACTCCCTACCTCTGGATCATTTGTTTATTTTTTATATTCTTTATGAGGGGTATTTTAATCAAAAGTAACCAAATGACTGGGACGGTGGGAGTATTCATTTTGCATCTTTGTTATTGCAGGCTTTTCCTATAGGATCAAACTTGGTACAAGAAGTCTCAAAGGGTATCATAAAAATAACTGACAATGGTCAATTGGGAAGGATTCGAGCCAGGATGATTGGTGGAATCGGAACATGTGAGGTCGACCTGAGAGTCGATGTTGCTTCCAACATTGCAAGTCCAAACATTATCTATCGATTATTTAAAGTCTGCGCCATAGTTTATGTGCCTTTAATTGGGATCATATATGTAGCATACATCATGACTACTAGTCGACGTTGTCTTCGTTTTTTGTTTCCTTAAATCATGTTGTACGTTTGAAGATGGTACCGAGATTCTATACCACTAGAGGATGTCATCACGTTTTTTTTCCCTGTGAAATATCTTCTCAATAGCTAGTTTATCTGGGTTGGTTTGAGTTATAATGCTACCTATCTGGTAAAGGGATAATATAACCTGGTTGAAAGCATGTAACCGTCAACATTTTCTTTAAAAATTCCTTTAGCAAAAGATAAAAAAATTATCTTGCGTATAAATCTATCTTAGTCGAGATGACTTTAAATTGTAAAGAACTTGGAGACGACTAATATTTTGAATAGATGACCAAAAAGAGGCTATTTGCCAGCATGATCATCTTGTAGAGTAATATACAAGCGAGCCGAAATCTCAATGTGAAACCCTTAACCTCATTTTATAATGATTAATATAAGTCATTTGTAAAACCGTTCTACAATAAAATATTGTAAAATCATATAACAATGATTTCGATGTTCTTATCATGGAAAAATGGAAGTTAGTGGAAGTTATTTTAGTGAGGTTATTTAGTTAATATTCCGCGTAGCGATCACTTGGTTTTACAATAACACTTGTGTATGTTAGAAGAACAGAAATATTGTTTTATAATATGTTGGAACTATCAAAGTAGCTTTCGTATGTCAAATTAAAAAGTCTTCGGAGATTTCTTTAGGTATATCTTCTCTATTTAAAAAGCATTCCTCAACATTCTCTGCTGGACTTGGTCACAATTCACAAATTGAAAATTACATTAAAACATTCTTGCATTTTCCGTAACCTTAAACACAGTTGAAGATCAAAACTACGTCAAAAAGATGAAAATGGAAGGCTCATCCCGCTTCTCCGCGGTCCTTTATCTCATGACCTTGCTCGCTACACTGTCGACCCATAGTCTGGTCATGGTAAGGGCACAGTCGGAAAACCAGACAATATTGAGCATTGCAGTCCCACCAAAGAGCGGCTTCACTCAATTCGTAGAGATTACACGCGATCCGGTTACTGGTCGCGATAATTTCAGTGGGTTTGCAATAGAGGTATTTAACGAGGCTGTGAGTACAATTGTCATTGAAAAGTCGATCTCATTCGAGTTCGTACCCTACGCAAGACTGGACGGTACCATGAACGGAACCTACGACGATATGGTGGAAGCTGTCTTTAATAAGGTGTGTATATATATGTTACCATAAAATGTCTCGAAAGCGTACGAGTTATCGTTGTGCACTAAAGGGTCGTACTCGAGGCAGCATAGTGATTATTACTCTGTAGTTGTTTCCATCTAAAGTTTAGCTAGCTACGTGCCTACGTCGATCAAGTAAAGGAAGTTTGTGTATTGTCAAGTACATATATATGGTTTGTCTACTTGTTCGTCTTGTCGTATAGTCGACGGTTTTATGTACTCGCTTTGATTAAACTCATTCTTAACGGCTTTATTAGTCGAAAATTTTGGACTAATGTAGTTTACCATCATTTACTATTGAGCAGCAATATGATGGCGCGGTAGGTGACATAACCATAAGGTTCACGAGGACACAATGGGTCGATTTTACGATAGCTTACACTGATATAGGAATATCAATGTTGATTCCTATATCACAACAAAGCAACAACAAAGCGGCCAACTCTCTTGCTTCATTGACACAACAAATGTTAATTGGTACCCTCGTTTTCTTCTTCCTCAGCATCCTAATTTTTGTGGGTTCCGACATAGCAAATCTTGTGTTTGGACGAACCAGGAGTAAGTCTCTTGCTAGACAAATTTCTCCCTTTTCCATATTTTTGAAATTTTGCATGAGACGGTCTGACATATGACACTATGTAGACCGTTTATTTTATTCAAGTATATATGTATACATACATACACTAAATGTCTTGAGGGCATGGAAATTATTGCAGATTATGGGAATCAACAAGTTAGACAGGAAGGTGAGGCGGAGGGTAAGTAGTTGAGTAATTCGAATTTATCTTTAATACTCCGTACCTCTCAATATCGAAACTAATGCCTTACAGAATAGTATATATTAATTCAACTCGATATGAAATTGCAGAAGTCATAAATCGACTCAGGCAGAGAAAAGAAGATTGGAGGAGTAAGTACCTAATCGGCTAATTCCCTGTATCAACTTGGTTTTAGCGACGGAGCAAGGAGAGGGGAGTAGACACTGTCGTCTCTTCCCCATAATGTTTTTTGAGATAGATCTTGCGTGTTATTTAGCACTTCGTCCTACAATTTCAATGTCTTAGACTTAAGCTTTACTTATACTCCTGACTGTTGTTTAAATTAATACGGAGTAGAACAATTTTATATGAGAATTTGTCTACGATGCAGGGGAGATGTTAGGGACCGTAAAGGGTACAAGACTAATGATCCTACTATGGTTGGTGATCGTACTCTTCTTGATCACTTACTATGCCACAAGCTTGGCTTGGTTACTTTCGAGCCACGCAGCGGCTGTTCCAAACAAAACTCTGGATGAAATCATACGCACTAGGGAAAAAGTGGGGTATTCGAGACGTTCATTTGTGTATGATCGGCTTAGAGATTATGGATTATCCGATAACCAACTGTATCCCTATGATTCAGAGTTAGATTTGTTGGATATGCTAAGTAAAGGAAGTGCAAAAGGTGGGGTTACGGTTGCCATTGATGAAACACCGCCTCTTTCGGTTTTCCGTGCTCAACGTTGCAGCAACTTCACCCTTGTTACTATTCCCAACCTTCATTCTTCTGGATATGGCTTTGTATAATCTCTCGTCCCTTGTTGCTTTTTTATTAAGTTACGTCATGAGGTGGCAATTGTGTCGGTCGGGTCAAGCAGGCTTGAGTCGTAACGGGCCCGCATACCCTTTTACGACTCGGGTTAGATCTTTCGGGTCAATTGGTGTCTCAGATCGGGACAACTTTGGGTCTGGTCATTATCAAGCCTAGTTATATCACATTACTTCAATTTTTTACCATTACTATTTTGTTTAGTTACTTTGTTATTAAGTGAAATATACCGGGGTAAACGCCAAATCACTTTTATTTTGATCACTTTTAACCTTAATTAATAGATGTCGGGTTATCAATCTTATCGGGTCGGGTTCATATGGGATCGTTTCGGGCTCATAATATTCACCTAATCAATATATTCTTCTAATATATCTCTAATACGGGTCAACTGTTCATCCGGTCGTAGACAATTTCGGTCAAGTCGGTTTCGGGTTCTATCGGGTCAATTTTCGGATGGGTTGAATTTGTCGGGCCGGGTCAAATTTGTTAGCTACTCAACTCCATATCTTTCAATGTTTCACTTTGCATCTTTGTTACAGGCTTTTCCTATAGGATCAAACTTGGTACAAGAAGTCTCAAGGGGAATCATAAAAATAATTGACAACGGTCAATTGGAACGGATTAAAGCCAGGACGATTGGTGGTATCGGAACATGTGACATCGACCCAAGTGTTTATGTTGCTACCGACGTTACAAGCCCAAACATCTATCGAATATTCAAAGTGTGCGCCATAGTTTCTGTGACATTGCTGGGGATAACATATGTAGCGTACATTATGACTACGAATCGACGTTGTCTTCGATTTTTATTTCCTTAAACCATAGTCTACTTCTACAACTATTACATATAAATAAATATAGTACTTGCATGAAATAAGGTATAATCGAGACTCGGTATTATTTAATAGCACTAATTTTTGTTATTGTAAAATACTTAATATACTTTATTTGATTTATCTTCTGCTGTTTCATATTTGTACAATACCTACTTATTTCTTATTGGTGTAAACTATAACAATTATTTGTGAATGAAAGAAAAACATTTATGGGACTAATGAAAGACGTCGACACTCGACAGTGACGTAAATTAATGTGAAAACATCGATGATATTGAAGCTCATTATTCACGTGAGTTTTATATGATCATAAAAGTATGATAAGTTAGGTAGCAAGGCCAAATTGCCATTAAATCCGAGGACAACCAGGACAAACAGGCTGATGCAGCTTAATTCGGTCACCATAGAATTTCCAAGGCCCGTCTGGCAGTAGCGGATTTAGAGAAATTTCTTTGTGAGTTTCTATGGAAAAAATATATACTTATTTCTACTTGAAAATATAAATTCACTCTATTTTAACCTAAAAATTGGACTAAAATACACTAAAAAAAATTCCGTTCGCGATGTCCCAGGAGCCAAAAGAGTCCCTGGCTCCACCAAAGCTTTGTGGCCTGCCCTCCCGCCATACCCGGCTTGGCACACATGCCAATTTAGTTCCCGTTAAACTTCCCCCAATGTGCTATAGCTCGGTCTGATCCACTTGTCTCACCTGACCGATTTAGGATTTAGTGGGCTGAGCCGGATGGCTACCATTAAAACGGACATTATTGAGTTAATTAATTATCGCTCTGGTGGACTCTCAAGTCTCAAACTTTAAAGTATGGCCTTTAGTTACTAGGATAAAAAAAAAAAAAATTATTATTTAGAACGGTATATCCATCTCAAATCTAAAACAAATCAAGTAGTATGAATAAAAGTAAAAACAAAAGGATAACAGAATGCTATTATCGATACAAGTGAAGTGATAGTTAATCCGAAACACAATGATAGTGCCATCATACTCCCTAAATTGTCAAACCGCGAAGATTTTCTAACGAAAGTTGCTAGGTTGATTTGCATGTTACTAGGGACATTTTTCACGTGAATTTTAGTGCTCTACCCGTCATATCATAAATCATTGTAAGTTGGGTAGCAACGCCACTTGCTTTATGGGTCGAGCTAGAAATAAAATTTAGGACAAATATTATCATATTGGTTGAATTAGTATCACAAATTGGTTATTTTCGTCTGAAATAATAATAGGAATTTGAGATTATTTTCTTGTCAAATATTACTACAATGGTCCAATTACCGTTACAGCTTATTACTCCCTCTGTCTTGATCATTTGTTGTCCTATTTTATCTTAGGTGTCTCACTCAATTATTGTCTTTTCCATTTTAAGAATGCATTTGATGAACAATTTGTTCATTCAAATATAATTTGGTTCATTTGTCATTTAATAATTGACCCCCTCCTGGCCTCCTATTTCATTGGTCTTTATGCTAAAACCAAATGACAACAATTATACCGAAACGGAGAGAATACCTTTTTTTCTAAAAATAGTTACATTTGGTTGTAAAATGATCTCAAAATCTCGTCTTATTGTTTTAAACAGGACTGTCCCGTCTAAAGCAAGACCAACTCATAATTTAGAGATAGCCGATTTTCTTCTTATAAATTCATATTTTTGTTAAAGTTCACATCTAGAGATTTTCAAATAACAGAAATAGATAATTTTAAACTTTTTTCTTTAGGATTTGGGATAGTGAGTGTTAACCCTTACTACTATATATAACTCTCCTCTCACATTTGCCACTAAAACCAAGGAAAAAGGGAAATAGGTGAAAATGGAAGACGAAAAGAAAGTGCAAGTGCTAGGGTTATGGGCGAGTCCTTTCGTTAGAATGGTGAAAATTGCCTTGAAACTTAAGGGTATACCTTATGAATATATAGAAGAGAGTTTGAAGAAGAAGAGTTGTTTATTGTTACAACACAATCCAATTTATAAGAAAGTCCCTGTTCTTGTTCATGAAGGACGTCCCATTTGTGAGTCATTGGTTATACTTGAATATATTGAAGATACTTGGAAGCATTCACCCTATATTTTGCCTCAAGACCCTTATGTCAAATCAAAGGTTAGGTTTTGGGCTAGTTTCATTCACAATCAGGTATTTCATCTTTCTCGAGATTATGTTGTTTTTAGATGAACAACAAATTCAAATAAAATAGCTTGCATTTTATCACTATACGGGGTAAAAGCTATTCTCACATTTTAATCGCTAATCTAAACGTGTAAATATAATGGACGGGATCTACTCTTATAAAGATTATGAGAAAATATTTCGCCACAAAAGATATACTTGTAGCACAAGTTCCTTAAGGCCTAAATCAAGCAGTAGCGGGTCTATGGGTAGCCTTGTAAGTTGGACTCGAATTCAGAGATCTCGTTTTTGGAGAAAATAGAGTATGATGACTACTACTACTTTAGGAGGGCATGCTCAAATTCCTATAATTCATATGGTATTGGCTATTGGCCTTATGCCTTCTTTAACACGTATATAAATGTTTTAGGAAAAAGGAACACGTAAAAATATTGGTTATAATATAAGTATCATTTGGTGACAACTTATCATTAACTCATACTTTGATGTAGGTATATGACGGTTACATCAAGGTTATTATAAAACACGAAATCGAAGAAAAGAAAGCCATAATCGAATTAGAAAAAAACTTGGCGATTTTAGAAGAAAACATGAAGGTGATATTCTCAAATGTGACACCTTCAAAGGATGAAGAAATGAGAATGCTGGACATAATATTAAGTGCATTATCTACTGAATTAAAAGGAATTGAAGAAGCCTTTAGTTTAAATTGTATAATTGACCCTAAAAAATGTCCATCAATATGGTCAAGGATGGAATCTCTAAGTCAACTTTCATTGGTCAAAGATACTGCTCCATGTCATCACAGGTTGGTCAAGTTTTTCAGAGCTTACAAGAAATTGTACGCTCCTTAGTTCAACAAGGCAATAATCATTTCAAGGGCAAACTCTTTGAGCAAATAAGGTATTTTAAGATATTAACTAGTTTTATTATCCGTAATCTTTTATGACTTCATTTGTTGATGACATTGTTGTCATTGTCAATTGTCACTTGAGCTACAGTTGTTATTTGAGGTAATGATGTATTTTGAAATATTGTTTACTATTCTACCGTTGTTAATTTGTTATCCACTCTATTGTTGATGGCTGTCAGTTATTTTATCAAATAGGTTTGTCAATTATGTTAAAAGTATATTTTCTTTACTTTTTTACTCTTCATACATCTTGCCTATTTATTTACCTTTATTTTTGTCTCAAAAATCAATAGAGTGGATTATCAGTCGTTATGGTTACTAGATAACATGTAAAATAGTAAACAATTGATTGGAATGAGAAAGCAACGAATTCACATTTTTAAAACTAATGTAGATTTTTTTTGTTAACATTTGTCTTATGGATTTACCCTAATCGATTTCAAAAAAAGATGTACGAATTTAGGGGTGAGCATCGCTCCAAAACCATATCAGACAAGATTGAATAGACCGAATCAAAAACCGAAAATAAATTAAGGTAGACGGAAGACTGGACTTAAAAAAATCGTTCTTGGACCGCACCGAGCCCTTATTTTTCGGTTAGCTCAGATCTTGGACCGAATTTACAATTCGTAATTCTTAAAGTTTATAATATTGTTCTGAAGATAAAATACTTGATTACTCTATAAAGTTGCTAG
Source organism: Silene noctiflora (assembly GCA_009801015.1). Taxonomy (NCBI): domain Eukaryota; kingdom Viridiplantae; phylum Streptophyta; class Magnoliopsida; order Caryophyllales; family Caryophyllaceae; genus Silene; species Silene noctiflora. Next base: position 170,073 of record VHZZ01000889.1, read on the forward strand.
AATTATTCACAAAACACCTAAATTTAGTCCATTCGATTTGGATCGACGGTAACCGATCTTGGACCAGGCGGAAAAGTGAAACTTCAAATAGTGTGAACCGAGGTCCGGCCTTATAAATGCAGTCTAGGTTTTTCCGTTCGACCAAATTATCCGGACCGGTCCATTAGTGATCAGAAGACGATACATTAAAATAACAACAACTCTCCTATAGGATCATTCTATAACATAGGACTGATCCAATAGGAGAAAAGTCCAAGCAAAAACATTGAGATATTAAGTTTTTGATTTATTTTGATAACTTTATACTCTATAAGGAAAACTAACATATTTAAATATGTAAGTTATTAATTTAAAATATTAAGTTATTAAAATTAAAATATTATTTCATATTATTATTAAGTAATTTTGTTGGGCCATATGCTATTGGGTTAGTTTTACCTAATTATAGGTTTTATAGAACAATTTGTGTTAAAATCGGCATCCAACATTGACTGATACCACATCAAAATTTAAATTGGGGTTTTGGAGCGAAGAGAATGGTGTATGGTTTATTAGGGCCGGCCCGCATTCATGTAAAAAGTACAACGGCCCAGTGATGGGTGAGCCAGATTACAAATGGACCATATCCATACCACTTCTTGTAAATTATGATCCAGTCACTTTAGCTGAAAACAAAGAACTCGCGTGGGTGTTTATCTTAATAAAAAAGTGACTGATTTCGGTGTTCACAAATTCTCATTTAAAACATGCCTTATTCGTTTTAAGACTAGTAAATACATACCAAAATATATGGCAAATTGTCTAGAAAATGTCAAAAAAATTGTCTTTATTATCACCATGTGATTGTATTCGACTCATGTTAAGATTTAAAATGCATACATCCGACTTAAGCAAGATTTCGTTGTTAAGGTGTACTACTTAACAATGTAATGACTTTTGACAATTATTATGCCTACTGCATATAATATGTCACTGTATACTTTGATTAATAAGAAAATTGATGTTAATAACACTGGTTACATCTAAATATAATCCAAATAAAAATACAAAAGAAAGTTTCTCATTGGTTAGAGTGCATGATGACATGACATGTTTGAAAAGTCTAAAAAAATTTTCATTCACTTTTTATGAACTCCCTTTATCTATCAAGATCACCCAAATCGTTCTAATTTTTTTATTTTTATAAATGGTACCTCAAAATATCTTCTTAGAGACATTATTTTTTGCCAAAGTTATAAATTTATAACGAGTTTATTTAGTTTCAATATTTAAAAGTTATTTCATTTTCGCATATCAAAAAAATTTATCTATTTTTTTCATTGTAACTTTTTTTCTTTATATTTAGGGCTTGCTTGGAATCCATGGAATAATCAGGGGGTAAATTTTAATCGGATAATAATTAGTGGAGAAGTTAATACTTGGGTAATTTGTTCTTTGATGATAGGTTTGACATATAAGAGTAATGATTATTGAGAAAATGTTTTACTCTCATAATCATTACCTAGGGGAGAGGGTGGGTAATATATACGGGAGATGAATAATTACTCTCATTTCAAACATGGAAAATGCACCTTATATATCACTCCCCTATTCATTTTCCTCTTATTACCCTCATATCAAGTAAGTCCTTCAAAGTATTTTATTAACAATTTAATTTATAAAAGTAGAATGATAAAGATGTCGATGAAGCATGACGAAAGAGAAGAAAGAAGGTGGAGAATTATCTTTTTTCTCTACTCCAAGTGAAAACTTATTTTCAAAAAAGATTAAATTGAGAGTTTAACAAAACATAAAAATTAAAATAACAAATTACAAAAACTAAATAAAGTATCACAGGTATTGTGGCAAATTCTCATTTGTAACAGATGTTCGTCATTATAAGCTTGTATCCCTTCACAAGCAGTAAGTGGAAGAGCAAATGAAAGAAATCACAGGCTTGTAACGATCAGAAGCAAGACTTTCTGAATTGTGTAACAAACCAGCATCAACGATCCCATGAATAAATTTCATCAAATAGCATTGAACACAATGAGGCATCAAAGTTTAGACATTCGGCATAAAAAAATGAATACTTTTGAGCAGCGGATCAAACCCGACCTTTAACTAGATCTGACTGTATATACTCTGTATGAATCATCCAATACAATGTAACACCACATTACAAAATTTCGACGATTGTTTAAAAGAGTTGGAAAAACATTCGAAAAAAAGTAATATGTAGAAATCATAATCATAATAATTGCAATAGCCTAGACTTATCTGTGTTTTTTACGAGCCATTTAGATAGGTCCATATTTTAAAATTAATACGAGATTACTGATGGTCATCTCTATAACCGATAAAGTGTTCAAGTGATAAACTTTTATGCATGCCCTTTTACCATCAACCTACTTTCTCATAAGAAGGTTCGATCTATAATTTGAGCTAGTTGAGACTTGAAATGCATTTTAAAAAATAGAAATTTGTGAAAGAAGAATTCTACGGTAGTCGGTAGCTTTGCTCACATATGCAACGATAGAGTTGGTATGAAGACATGAAGTATGATGAAAATGTGACAAAATTAGGCCACCAAGCCTCACAAATTGTATAATCATCATATCATACTCTATCTATCAGCTGACCATGACAATATTTTTTTAGTGACATCATCCCATTTAATTTGCATTCGAGTCGGGCAGGATCATTACAACGGTAAAGTTTTCTCTCATAAATTTTCACACTAATTTAGTATCAGGGTTTGAACTCAAAAACTCTGATTAGGTAAGAACAATATTTTATCAGTTGATCCAATCCAAGTACTTATAGATAACAGAGCATGACAATATGACATGCATTGATGCATGTTAATAATGAAGCAGCCGAGAAAACATGGCAATTTGATGAATTCCGCGTTGGTGGATTTAAATACGAGTGATAATTTGTTTTTTTGTTGAAATATATTATTGACTTATTTAAAAAGTATGGTCTATTTGGCGAACTTATATTAGTTGGAAACTTGTAATAAGAGTAATAAGCCATCGTTGACTGGTTGACTAGATCAATACTACACGTTGGATTGACGACTTAATTTGTTTGTGATTCAATCATTGATCCATCATCTACTACTTATGCCTTGTTGCATATTAGCTCACCTTTACTTATGCCATATTATTTACTCTATATTTTAAATACTATATTTCTTTAATTTTTCTATTCAAGTGATGTCCGACGAGTACGTACTACTGTTGGCCAAATCTATATTTCAAGTTTTTTAAAGTTATATTATGGATAAAATATTAAAATCACGTCAAAATACAATATAGAAGAATACAGTTATATTAAATAGTATAAAGTGTGAACTAAAATTAATTTCATTCCGACCCTAACCAATGACATATGAAGATGGTGGTTAACATTAAAATTTCAAATCTACAAAGCATGTTTAATTTACGGGTGAGATTTGTAAACTAACTAAATTGTTGTTGATTTGAGCACGTGCTTTTAAATTTACCAAGGTTAGATGCGAATATGATGTACGAGTAATTGATATAATACGTACAAAATTACAAAAAAGGATGGAGTGGTTGTAGTAGCGTTAATGAGTTTGGTCCTTTTTCTTGTGAGAAGGCATGGCTCTTATCTTATCTCATTGTATAGCCAAGCATATCCTTTGTGGCATACACTTTCCCAATTATCCTAGCCTAATAATAGATTTATTATACAACTAATGGCTTACTATATACGGAGTATTAAGAAAGAAAAGGACGATACGACGGAATCTAATTGGTAATAAGTTTCGATATATTATTATATTTGCATGAAAACTATAATAATATAATACGACATCATATTATACACATTATTTTGAAACTGACAATAATATATGTTATGTACTTCGTATATGTCAATACGACGTTCATTTGTATAAAATGGTGAAAATTCACTTTTTGGTCATAATGAACAAATTACTCTATATATATTTTTCCATGATACCTCTTTATTTCTAGCCTTGATGGCTCGATCTAATGCAATTTTTTTTTTTTTTATTTGTAGTTTGGTCAGTAAAAGAATCCAATAGGATGAATGCAAAATTAAAAAAAAAAAAAAACAAAGCATTTCACATCTAAGGCAGAAGGTAGACGAAGTGGAGCACGTAAGATGTAAAGAGCATCAAGCTAAGAAAAGTCAATAAATATGTCACACATTTACTTGTACGCTTTAAATGAAACTCTGTATTCAGACCTAAATCAATGTGTTACACACTTACACTATTGGCCAATTAGATAATAAAATAACAAATTTAATTCGGAGTACTCCACTATATAGTATCACATAGTGCCTCCTATTTTTATCATTGTCAATTGCTTGAAAAGTTGATGACTTGCTGGGAAACAAAGATGAGTGGTCGTATACTTAAAAATCGATTCTATTTAAAACCGTTTTAATTTAATACGGTATCACATGATATTGAACCTAACAACATAGAGGTTTATGTTAGAGTTATTGAGTGAGGACTATATTAATCATTACCCTAAGTTTTTGATTTGAGATGATGCTAGACTTGATATTAAAAACATACTCGAACGAACCGATTCGAACCCAAATTGAGGTGCAAATTTGACCCTGAATTGACTCGACCTAATCCAATCCGATCAGAATATTTATTGTTGCATTCTAATCGTTATCCATAAATAACTTTGTAAAAATACACCAAGATCCGAAATGAATCAACTTACCAGAATTATTGTAAATCCAAAGTAACTCGACCCACACCCGACTTGATTGACTCGTTTACCAAGTTCAGAAGATTCAGATAAAGTATCTTTTTACGAAGTACTCCCTCATATTCCATATAAGTGTCCCATTGTGGCATTTGCACAAAGATTAAGGAGATGATTTAAATAATGTAAAGTATTGTGTGGGGTAAGAAGATTGGAGA
>VHZZ01000890.1:42267-57275 GCA_009801015.1 Silene noctiflora
ATTGTATTTCATTTCTTTTACAGTTGGATTTATGTATCACCTTAAACTATCTATTTAAATTACGTTTCTTGATGGTCACTTTTGAGTATCATGCCCCGGGCAACCGAGATGGTAACATTCTCATGCATTAGGTGGTGATGGTAAGGCACCTTGGTGTATAAAGGTGTTACAATATGAGTATATTCATGATGATAATGGTATTGTTCGATGTTGGCCTGTTTATCAGTTTTATGGATGAATGTTTTAATTGTATATGGTTCGCGAGGTGCGCCCTCGGCTGAGTGGAGTCATTTTCAGGAATGGCTTCACGCCCTTATTCGCCCCTTGTGGTTCCCGTCACAAAGGGGATGTGCACATTAATGATCATTGGGTTTACGCTCTATGGTTTTAAGCAGGGCTTAGGTGTTAAGGTTGCGGTCCCCACTGGCGGAGTGGGTTACTGGTTGCGACTGGTCACCTGGCAGGACAACACCTCGGTGTTAGTCGATTGGAGGGAGGTGTACTGGTAGTGGAATTGTGCTTGTGTATATTGCATTAGCATGCTACTCTCCAGTTACTGACCTTGTGTGGTGTTGTTTGTTTTCTTCTTGTTGTGTGTCGCGGTGATCCTTTTGGTGAGCAGTCTGTCTTAGCAGGTTTTGATATGGTTTGTTTGGATGCTTTGGGGGAACGCGTCTTTCACTGAATTTAGCACGTGGAGTCTCAACGTAGTTGAATAGATGTATCAGTTGTACTTTCTTTTGTAACGAGTTTAACATGTAATTAGACTTTAAATGTTCTTCTATTGACGTTATGATATACTAATCCTCGGGCAACCGAGATGGTAATACCCGTATCTAATAGGGAAGGTCTGGTTAAGGCTCCTTGGTAGATGGGGATGTTACAGCTGTTCTTCTTAAAGGATCTTAGCTCTTTTGTGTACTTCTTAGGTGTCGAGGTTCACCACACTGCCCATGGTGTTTTTTTTGTCTCAACATCGGTATATCTCTAAGCTTCTTACTCGTGCTAATATGCTCGGTTCGAAACCTATGTCAACGCCCATGGATTCGGTTGATCGTCTATCCCTGCATTCAGGTGAACCTCTCTTGGATCCTACTCTGTTTTGAACACTTGTTGGTGGTTTACAGTATTTGTCCTTATCTCGTCCAGATGTTGCTTACGCTGTGAACAAGCTCTCACAATTTATGCACAAGCCCACCACGTCCCACTTGTAGGCCCTTAAGCGTGTTCTTCGTTATCTCAATGGGACTCTTCATGTTGGTCTTAATTTGCTTCGTGATTTTCCGCTTCATCTCCATGCCTTCTCGGATTATGACTAGGTTGGTGATAAAGACAAATTCATTTCTACGGGTGCGTACCTATGCTATCTTTGACGCAACCCCATTTCCTGGAGTTCCAAAAAGTAGCGTTTGGTTGCTCGTTCTTCCACTGAAGTGGAATATTGCTCTATCGCGTCTGCTGCAGTCGAGCTCACCTGGCTTGCGAGCCTTCTTCGAGAGCTTCATGTTGAGTTGCCCACTACTCCTAGGGTTTACCGTGATAATATTGAAGCGACTAATCTTAGTGTCAATCCCGTTTTTCACTCTCGCATGAAGCATTTGGCAATTGACTATCACTTTATTCGTGAACAAGTTTAAGGATGGTCTCTTCGTGTCACGCCTGTTGTTAATGATGATCAGGTTGTTGACGCCCTTACCAAACCACTGCCTCGGGCTCGTCTCCAAATGTTACTCACCAAAATTGGACTCTCCTCCAAGTCGTCTGTCTTGCAGGGGCATGATAAAAAATACTAGGTTATCTCAGCATATTATGTACATATTATTATTTGATATAATTGTTATTTAGTTTTCCTAAACTCCTTCTAGCTAGATTAGTTTCTTTTTATGTAATTGATTGTATTTCCTTAGTTTATGGTAAGTTAGGTTGTCAACCTATTGTATAAATACTTTTGTTATGATTAATGAAATCTCAAGCTTTAAGCCATAAACTCGTCCGTTACAAGAATAATACGCACGAAACCTGTAATGACTCAACTAGAACCGATTTGACTTGTATACATTACAGACCCGATATGACTGCCGAAATAGACCTCACCTTATTGGCTCGTTTGCGGGCTACATAAAACATGAGATATAGTGTATTTCAAAGGAACATTTTATTTTTATGAGGTAAGAAAATTAGACTGGTCTTCTAGAATATGATCAGCCTATATTACGCTTTCAAATAAGAAAGCAAAGTTGAAGTCATTAACTATCAAACCATCTCGACAAATTGGACAAAAATGTCCATTTGAAGCCATAAAGTCGACGGCTTTTTTGACCTCACAATAACAACTACTTCCTCGAGCAAGTGAGTTTCACATCCTTAATAACACTCGAAATTTTTCACGGAATTTGTTATGTACTTCAAATTGAGTTGATAACACAAATATTGTCTCTTTCCATTATTGATTTTGAAATTTTTAACGATTTAGGAGGTAAAACGCCTTCTATAAATGCAAAATTTTATTAACAATTATGTTATTTAAACATAAGTTTTAGCTCGTAACAAAATGACCGTAAAAATCAGGAAGGGAGTCGGAATAGCTGAGAAAAAAGTTGAAAGCGTAAAGACTAAAGTCGATGTTTAAAACCACTGCCTCACTGGTATTCGTTTAAAATCGAACTGAGAAGCAAAAGTTGAAAATCCTTAAATTTTGGCGCCTGTAGAGTATTGCTCATTTTCACACCTCCGACGATTGATCCTAATCATCCTGTAATCTCCTCTCTCTCTCTCTCTAATTCTTGATATGAACTCGTATTTCTATTGTTGACGCAAATCTTCTCAATGCACAAATTTTGCTTCAATTACTACTCCTTTATGCAGATGCTTGTTATAATCATCACGGTGATAATAATTAATTCTGTAATCTACTTTAATTTCACTTATTTTTGTGTTTGATTATGCGAATTAGTTTGACATTGTGCTGCGATATCTGAATATCACATTTTCAATTGAATTTATCGCAATTATCTGAAGAACGCAATTGCAATCATCTCTGGTTACTAGAAGCTTTGCGATTAATTATCGCTTCTTGTTGCTTTCATGCAAATTTTCTTCACGCAGAATTTTTGCTCGATTTACGCAGCTGTTCATTTGAATTAGCTTAGTGATTAGAATTATCAGTAATCCACCAAAATTTTACAATAAATCTCTGAATTTACTGTTATATGATGCGAATTAGTATTACGTTGTGCTGCATTCTCTGAATATCACATTTTTCAATCAAAATATCGCGATAATCTGAAGAATGCAGTGAAAATGATCGCTGATTTCTTGAAGCTTTGCGGTTGAAATTTAACTGTTTGTTGCTTTTAGCTAGGGTTTTGATTTGGTGAAGCATGGAATCATACAACCTTAGGTCTGTCTTGGAGTTGCCTCCTCTTTTTAGATCAACCTTCAATTTCAGGTACATTCTTTCTCACTACATTTTTAAAAGTTACGTTTAGCAGTTTGAGATAACATCATTATATGAATAATGTACTTAATTTGTCGCATATCCTGCTCAGTTTTTTCACAAGAATCGAGAATCAACTTATGATGTTTGTCAAATCGCCGTTCTTTTCATCCTAGTATTTCTAGGCTATACATATTCATATCTTGTCAAGTGCCCTTAGTGAGCCCCTACAGCTACACATTAGCTCACAATGTTTCATCTATGTATTTTCAACTTGTTTGGTTAATTTTGTAAGCCTGCTTTTTTCTTTCTCTTTTCAACATTTAATTTGTTGACCTTACTACTAGACGTAGGCATGAAATGACGGTAATGTGCTATGTACTCCTGCTTTCATCTTTAGCTATAGTATCATGAGGTTTGGACAAAGATGACCTTGCATCATAGCACTTTTATTGTCTTTGATGGTCATCCAGTGCATTATGTGCTTTCGCTTTCAGTCTTTGATTATAGTCTCATGAGGTTTGTACGAAAATAGTTCTGTTGTAATTGTTTTATTACCTACTTCCTCCGTCCAGGTCATTTGTTTGCCTTTGGTTTTGGCTCAAAGACCAAAGAGAGGGGAGGGGACCATTTGTGAGTGTTATTTAGTTGACAAATGGACAATAGGTTATGTAGATGATCAAATTACCCTTCAAAATTATTCATAATATAGAAAGGTAAGCAAATGAATGAAACACCCATAAATGGAACAGGTAAACAAATGACCGGGACGGAGGTAGTATATATGAGTGTCATTTAGTGCATTACGTTTTTTTTGGTAGATAGTAATTTTTGAAGCTCACTTATAATCTATTTCATGGTAGATATTTTAATTCGCTCCAAAGTGAATGCTTTCCTACGTGTTTCCTCTCCGACGTGAACATGGTCATCTCTGCACCAACTGGAAGTGGTAAGACAGTGCTCTTTGAGTTATGCGTATTGAGGCTTCTCTCAAGGTCACTTGCAGCAGATGGAAGATTTGTCCATGTGAATGGCACTCTTAAAACGGTACCCTCATTTACACATCTGTTTTTGCATGCTGAATAAGTAGTCGTTCTTGCAACATATACACACATTTCTTTGCATTTGCTGCTATTCTGACAGAATTTTCGGACAATGATTATAGAGGGTTCATAAACTTTATTAGGACACAAATTTATTGCTTGATAAGATATCCTTCATTTTTCTGAAGTAAATTTCGGTGGATGTTAGTATTTTTTTTTTTACGGATTGGTGATGATCTCTGAAAAAAGTAGTGATTGTTTTCTCTATTATTGTAGTCCGAGACCGGTAAACTCAGCAACTTCATTTGTGATGATCTCAACAGAATATAGGTCAGTGTGTGCTTCTTTTTTCACAGATCTATATAGCACCTTCCAAAGCTTTGGTACAAGAGAAACTTAGGGATTGGACCGAAAAGCTCGGTGCCTGGGGTATAAGTTGCCTTGAGATGACCGGCGACAATGATTCTTACAATTTAAGGAACGTTCAAGAAGCTGACATAATTCTGACTACCCCGGAGGTGCGCACATGCCTAACAGTACAGCTCTTATAAATTTGATAGCCTTCACACATACTACATGATCAGACCACTATAAAACTCGGCAACATTCTACAACATATATTCATGAGGGGCCACTTACATATCAGAATGCCATGATGCTCAATGTATTCCCGTTGTTTTTTCAGAAGTTTGATGCTGTGACTCGGTTTCGCATAAGAGATGGTGGCCTGAGTTATTTCAGTGACATAGGACTTCTACTTATTGATGAAGTTCACCTGTTAAATGATCCTCGTGGAGCAGCTTTAGAGGCTATAGTAAGCAGGATTAAAATGCTCTCGTGCAGACCTGAAATGAAATCAAACACTCTGGCTCATGTTCGTTTTATAGCTGTATCAGCAACGATTCCCAATCTGGAGGATCTCGGTACATTTACGTCGAACATTGTTCCTATTCCTTAAAACCCAATATTTTAATAGTCTTCCACTTTGATGATGTTATATTGAACATCTCTGCAGCTGATTGGCTAATGGTTCCCCCCGAAGGAATCAAAAGGTGCATTATTTCTAATTAATTTCGGAGTAGTTTCTTATCGATTCAGTCATCTAATCTCGCTTTTTTGTTCATATTCTCAATGATGCTCTGTAGGTTTGGTGAAGAAATGAGACCTGTGAAGCTGACTACTAAAGTTTTTGGTAAATACTGACATATTTTGTGTTATTTATGTACACTTGTAATAACACTGTTAAAGAAAATCTTAGGTTCTTTATATAGATCTAATAGATAATTACCACCATACAAGATCTTTTTGCGCGAACGACTAGCTTTGGTTCACTTTGTGCTTTATAGGTTACTTGTTTATCTAAGTTACAAATTTGATCTGATTTTCAGTCTTATTTGTTTATTATTTTCATTTCATTTTGTTTATTTTTCAAACCTTTTCCTCTTTCTTTAGAATAACTCCTTTATTATCTTTTCTTATATTGTTTTACACCTATCTGTCTTGTTTAAAAATTTTTATGATCCACTCCAAAAGATGTTCCACATTTTTCTTTATTTTCTCGTTGATGCTATTCACATGTATTTATTCTGACCACATTTTTCTTAATTTCCCATGTTTGTCCGTCTCTATTAGGTTTCTTTCAGGTTTTACATTACCTTGAGTCAATGGTCTTCTACGACTATTCATGTTAGCTAATACAAAATCATTTTCGGACTAAGCCTTAGTTGTCGAAAATTACTCTTTGGTTCCGGATTATGATTGAATAAAGCAAAATGGCTCATTAAAGTGTCGGAGAGAGCACAATGGAGGGAAATGATACATGTGGATTTTTTAGTTTTTGATGTTATTTGAAATATTTAATGTTTTTATTTATTTATTTATTTTTTGTAAAAAAAAAATTAGTTGCTCTTTTCACCAACAATTTTTTATATATTAATACTTGTTCCACCTTTAAGGTATTCCGGACCCTTAAGTTTTTACTTCGATTTTCAAAATCGTTTTAATCTTTATTCTCGATTTAAATTCTAAGTTTTATAAAAGAAATTCGGACTTAGATTTTAAAACCTATAAGGCTACCTTGGGTTTTGTATTATATTTCACCCCCTTTTGCTTTTCACTTTTCCTTTTCTATATTTTCGCATTTTGAAGTGTACGTTCACCATAGACGGTTCTAAAGGATGATTTGTGTCAGCCGTCCCCAAACCATTTTGGGATTAAGGCTCTGATGTTGTTGTTGTTGTTGTAAAGTGACTGCGCTTCTTTCTATTGTGGAGTATGTCATTCGATGTAGTTTTCGACGCAATTTTCATCTTGGGTCATCCAGAAACGGTCTCTGTGCGTTGCTAACACAAGGGTAAAACCGCGTACATCCGGCCCCCCCTCACCCCACAATTTGCGGGAGCCATTGAAGCATTGGGGTAATGCTGTTGTTGTTTGTTGCTTTTGCATCCATTCAACGCTGTTATTCATGTAAATATCTTATCATACAGGTTATGCAGCTGCTAAGAATGATTTCCTTTTTGAAAAGGTAATTTATTTACTAAACAAGAGTGAAATTACGGCATAATCAGCTGCTAAGAACGATTGTTTACTTCTATCGTGTTATCTGGATTTTCTTTTAATGTTATGCCTTCTAATTTCTGCTTCTTTCCTCAAGCAGCGCCTCCAAAATTATATTTTCGGTAAGTTGCTTAGTATGTCAACTAATTCCTGATTTGTATATGCAACATGTTTGCTCTTTAATTTTGAGGGTGCATCATGTTAGCTTAAGAAGGTAATATCTTATGTTTTTCAGATATTTTGATGCAATATTCTAGAGGAAAATCTGCCCTGGTTTTCTGTTCAACAAGAAAGGGAGCACAAGAGGCAGCTCAGAAACTTTCTCAGACAGCCATGACCTTTGGCTACTCTAACCCATTCATTAAAACAACAGAGCAACTTGAAAGACTGAGGGATGCTTCATTGTCATGCAGTGACAAACAACTGCAATCATATATCCTTTACGGTGGTATGTCTTTAACATAATCTGAAAAGCTTCACTTCTGTGAAATTCTCTTGTTCGTTGCTTTTGTCACATCAAATTATATTGTCTGATTCTGCAATGCATTCCAAACCTACAGTTGGTTTTCACAATGGTGGACTTTCTTTAAAAGATAGAAATCTTGTTGAGAGTCTTTTCCTTGGTGGGGATATTCAAGTTATATGCACAACAAACACATTAGCACATGGAGTCAACCTACCAGCCCATACAGTGGTGATCAAATCAACACAGAACTAGTATGTTTATACACCCTATGACTTTTATAACACATGCAGTTGAGTAGGTGCTCTGATTGTTCTTTGGGTACCCTTTTGTCACCAGCAATAAGGAAAAGAGTGGCTACACAGAATATGATCGATCCACGGTACTGCAGGTATGTTATATAGTGATTGTTTTTCTGAACTGTTTGAAGTTGATTACAGCTTCATATTGATACAGCTACCAATTTTATGTGGCCTCAGTAATTTTTTTGTGACCATTCATTTGGCCATAATTTGCATTATTTTCTTTTGGGTGGGAATCACAAGGCATTATTTGCCGGGTCTTGGGGATAATATCAATGGGATGGAGGGGAATATTATATTATGTTTCAAGCTTTCAAGATCCGGTTCATTGTTCTTAGCATGATACATTTGGTCAAAGACATCTACTTGGGTCATTATGTGTGGGAAATGCCTGAATTCTACCTGGTATAACGTCCTGTATACCATTCAAATGGATTAGCTATATTGCTTATGCAGATGTGTGGCAGAGCTGGACGTCCTCCTTTTGATGATACAGGACTGGTTATAATCATGACAAGGAAAGAAACAGTAAGTGAAAAATATTTCTATATGTCAAGCTCAGAGTGATCTTTTGTCATCTTTAGTTTCCTATTTGATGCATCTGATTTGCAAGAACACTTTTGTCCAATGCTGATAGGTACATTTGTACGAAAATCTTCTGAATGGATGTGAAATTGTGGAATCACAGTTAAGTATGCAACCGCTGAAGTTATTTGGTTATAACTAATCCTGCATTTACTAATATTCAAATCTCATGGTTTTCTCCATTTTTTTAGATTGCTTTCATGTATGACGGAGCATCTAACTGCAGAAATCGTCCAGCTAACTGTCCCTGATATCACACGGGCGATCGAGTGGATGAAGTGCTCATACTTGTATGTTCGGATGAAAAAGGCATGTAGATTGTAACTTAATGACATGTACCTTTCGTCACTCTGCACCCGGCGTTGTATCTAAGTCTTTTAGCTTCTTCAGAACCCAGAGACTTATTCTGTGAAAAAGGGGATCTCCAAAGACCGTATAGAGAGGCACATGCAAGGTATTCAATGTTACTGCTCTCCTTGGCTTTTTTTTTGCCATGGTAGAACTACATCACATTTTGGCTCAAGTTTTATAATTTCTCCTGTGGTTTCCTATGATTTAGTTACTGCTTGTCGTGGCAGATATATGTGTTAAGAAAATTAATGAACTATCAAGCAGCCAGATGATATGGACTGATGAAGATGGTTTTCTCCTCAAGCCTCTAGGTATGCTTGACCAGTATCTGTTTAATTGTACTTTTCTACTCCATCCTGTTCTCAGGTTGCCTCATTTACTTCTGATTAAATTATTAAGAAAAACAGGTGGATGATTGGGTCTCACCCGTAAAGAATTGATTTGAGAATATTATAATGAAATACTGAGGACTTGAGGGCAACATTAGCATTTCACACACACAAAAAACATGTCAAAAAAAAAATGAAATGGAGCAAACCTGAAAGATAGGGTAACAAAATAATGGGGCAATTCTGATAGTAGGAGAGATCAATTGGTAACAGTTGTATCCCTAGCTCTTAACAATTACATACAGGGAAGTTGGGGACTGACGAGTAGGTCATATCCTTTAATCCATTATGTACTCTAATTTAGTGTTTTTCTTTTTCGTGATGAATCCCCAGAGCCTGGACGGTTGATGACAAAGTATTACTTGAAATTCGACACAATGAAACATATAATGCAGGCTCAATCAAACTGCAGTCTTGAAGAAGCACTTCATACTATTTGCAGAGCAGAAGAATTATCTTGTATGTATTTCTTTGTGTTATACTTACAGGCATATCAGAATACGGAGACCTTATTCACAATATAATTTTGCAAAAGGGATACAGCTCCGAAGAAATGAGAAAAGGCTTCTAAATGACATTAACGCTGATAAAAATGGCCGGCTTCGTTTCCACATTCTCGGAGACAAGGGTAAAAAGAAAAAGCGTATCCAGAGCAGAGAAGAGAAGATATTTGTTTTGGCCAATGATTGCTTTACTGGTGATCCTTTGATTCACGATTTATCCCTGACCCAGGTCTGGCCGCTTTTACTTCTCAGTAATTCTCATAGAGCTACTTTGCATAATCTAATTCATTGATGTACAGGACATGAATTCTATATGCTCAAATGGTTGTAGAATTGCCAAGTGCATGAAAGAGTACTTTATCTTTAGAAAGAACTACAAGGGAACATTGAACTCAATTATTCTTGCAAAATCGTTGCATCATAAGTTGTGGGATGAAAGTCCTTTTTTATTGAAACAGTTACCTGGCATTGGAATGGTCACTGCAAAGGTAACTACATATTATATCGGACATAATGTAGTTTGAAATTCAGACAGAACTCTTAACTGTGTTACTATATTACTAAAAATGTTCTGTTTTTACGCATAGGCATTGCATACCATGGGAATTACTACATTTGATAAACTTGCTGATGCTGATCCGAGAAGAATAGAAATCGTAGCTGGTAGAAAGTTTCCATTTGGCGATCATATTAAGGAGTCTTTACTTTCATTACCTCCAAAGATAGAGATGAAGTTTGAGGCAACTGAAAACCAAAGGCACGGGAAGCCTAAGCTGGCTATCACTTTGACTAGGTTGACACAGGCTCAGTCCAGTAAACGGCATTATGCTGACCTGGTAATTGTCAAGCATTGAAGACATTTTCTCCACAGGACTTCTATGTTTTGTATGTGAATTGAAATAAATGTTTTCAGGTTGTTGGCCTGGAAGAAGAAAATGCTATAACTTATCATGAAAAGATAAGGTGAGATACCAACCGCCCTGTTTCTTTTTTAGAATTGTAATAAATGTTTAATATACCTTTCAAGTCTGAATTCTGTTATTTCTTTCAAGGCACTGTTAGTGATTGACTGTTTTGTCTAAACAAAAAACTTAACACAATACATTTGTTGTTGTGGCAGGCTCGACGATTTTCTCAGGTAATGTGCGACCCCTCCCTGCCTGTGGTGCCATTTCAAATTTTCAACTATTCCTAGTGATAACTTTTGTTTTCCTTGAGGTGTAACATGCTGTTAGCATATGCTCTGTTATATCAGATGTACGGAGCATCATACTGTTGGCATTATGTTCTGCTATGCTGTATGTTGTCAGTTGACGATAGTTTGATGTTGAGGACAGTGGATGGAAAAGTACATGCTTTAATAATACTAAAGATGAATGTCTAGATTCGAAAAGAAAATAAGCTTTAGTGTTCTTGTACTATCTTCAATTTAAAGTCTCGAGTTTTTCTGTGTAAATTATAATTGTTGGCCTCAAAAAGCAAGTTTACGTGGACTAGTCAGCGACAAATATCCTCATGTTAAGAGTTGTCCTTGCTTTACGGAAATTGATACTCGGTATTTGCTAAGGTTTGCCTGTGTAATGGCATTGTCATATACTTCGGTAATTTGTTTTGTTTTCAGCCCATATCAAACAACAGTGCTTCTGCCAAATCATCAACAGGGAAAGCTTATTGTCAAGGCTGATCTAATTTCTGAAGAATTCAGTAAGTGTTCTGCATCTTCATTTTCTTTACTCTCAGAAATTTTGCCAAATGAGCAAACAATTTTTTTAACTGGTATCCTGTAACACCCTGAAGTGGGAGAGGAGGGGGATATTGGAATCATAGATCCCGCCCTCTCTTCTCTCAGGTAATTTAGTAACTTCATTTCCAAAGGGTTGTTGTATGCTCTGGTATGCATATATAGAACTACAAGCTACTAGTGTTAACTTTGCAGTTGGTGTCGATCTACACCAAAAAATTGAACTGACTGAAGAAAGTAAATCAAGTGAGACTGCTAGACTTGGCAGAAAAAAATTATCCTCCTCCGTACATCCTGAAGAAATTAAGAGTCATGTGAAGAAAGGGAATGATGTAAACACAAGCCTATTAAAGAAGCAACCTAAGATCAGGGCCAATGAAGAAATTGATGATATGTGAGTGTTACTCCCTTTGTTTTTATATATTTTGTCCTCATATTTTGAGACTACCATTTGTCTCTCAGATATCTCAAAAAATATGTGAGTTGATATTATGATAAGTACACTTATGAAAAGCTTTTTCTCTAAAAAATTAATGCTAGAAGTGAAGAATTTGCAATTGCCTCATGATTAGAGAAGATGAAGATTGTATGTATTGAGTTGAATGTAGAGAGAGAGCTTAGAAGAGAATGATTGTAGAGAGAGATTGTTGAGGAAAATATTGTATTGTATTATAATTTGATAAAGATTACAATGAGGTGATCTCTCTATATATAGAGATGTACAAATAGATAAACCGACTTAAAGTTTGTTAACAACCTATAACTAACTAAACAATAGTTGTAACAAACTTTATATGAGCTGCCAACTAACTAACTCATCAAACATATGATTACTTCTTATCTCCAACAATAAGTCTCAAAATAGTTTTTTTTGTTTAATATTCAAATTGTCCATTCAAAAATCGAAAATATCATATATAAAAATTGGATGAAGTACGTACATACTTTTTACGAGTAATTTGGGTAGTGGCATTGTGAGTTTGGGACCCCTACTCTTTGCAAATTGAGCAAATCGAGGGTTTTCATCATCTGATATTTTATAGGTAATAGACTTTTGTTTTTCTTGGCAGGCCCAGCTTTAAACTCGTAGATGATGAGCTAGAAGGTACAGTTACTAGCCATAATGGAATTGTGTGTGGGTTCTCTGCTTCTCGCTACTGGGATCATTTTTTGTGGTTTTGTCTTGAAGGTGTTCAGCCAAATCAAGCTGAAGATGACGAGTGCCAAATCATCTCGGTAAATAAAATATTTGATCACATTCGTAAGAAGGCAAAGGATTTTCCCGTGATAACAACATCAGGTCCAATTCAATTTCCTGCTTTGAAACCCCCAAAACCGCCAAGAGTGCAAATTTGTACAGAGCAAGTGACTGACCGTTGTACTTCAGAAAGAGAATATTCTGAGCATCTTGACAATCAAGATGTTGAAGAGCATGGAATAGCATCCACAAGTCAGCATACCTCTGATGTAGTGAACAATGGTCTTTTGGAATCCACAGGTATATGATGAACTGAAAAGGTTTCTATTTTGTATTTTACGTAGGAAAATTTGCGAAGAATGATCTGAATCATGTGCACTATTTTGCCGTGGAGGATCTCCAAAGGATCTATGATACAGGGATCTTTATTGCGCTGCCTAGACATTAAACAAAAGATGATATATTGTGCAAGATAATCATTTTGCAGTATAATAAGATTGAATGAACCGAAGTTTGGATTGTTTTGGGAACAATCAAACTTGGGATAGATTATCAGATGAGACAAATTTAGGATTATTCTTTGCAATTTTACTTTTTAAGTATGATCTTGTTTCTGACGTGGGTTTATGCTAAACTAGATATGTCTCATTCTCGAGTTGCTGAAAAAAGAAAGGATAACCAGATGATGGAGCCAATATTTGATCATGTAAGGAAAAGATCCAAAAATTCTCCAGTTATTGTCAAACCAAGTAGCTTTGAGTATGGGTCTTTGGCACAGTCACAAGACCACTTTTCAGTTGAGGACGCTCAGCTGAGCCACATGGGTGGCATTAAAACGGAAGAACGACACTCAGGAAGGCCCCCACTTTTTTCGACGGTGATTGAACAGAATCAGTCTTGGCTTGTTGAGACCATGAAAGACAAGAAGCATGTGCCTTCAAGTAGAACACTGGATCTTCCATTTGAAGTGCTACATGACAATCAATGCAACAAGGCATGTTATGACCAGATTACCCACGACTCCTCACCATTGAGAAAAGATATTCGATTTGAACCTCCAGGAAATCCTGCCGGGCCTCAAGGCAGAAGCTCAACAAGCCATCTTATGGAAGTTATGAGAGGAAGCTGTTCTCTGCAAACCGAGACAGGAAACAAGAATGTGGATTCATTTCTCGGTTACAAGAGTGTGTTTTCATTTCTCTGATTCTATTTCTCTACAGATAACATTGGTTGACTCTGGTACTTGGGACTGAAGTAAATCGTTGCAAATGTAGGACATCAGTGTCCAGTATAATTATCTTGCTCACTACAGATTACTAGGCAAAGAACTCATGTACAGTGATTTGAGACGAACTCAAAAGGCTGCTGTGTTTGGCTTCATCGCTTGAACATCATATGGTTCATGGCATGCATATATAATAAAATCAGGTATGAAGTTTTAGAGATCTGATGGATGCCAGAAAATGAGGTGTAATAAGTAAAATATGTAATGCGAAAATGAACACCCTAAAAAATTTGTTTTAGTTTGATATTATAACCATATATGCCAATTTGTGATTACTAGTCCGGAATCATTGGACTGCCATACACTTCTGGGTTTGGATTCCAAGTACCTTAGAGGGGGAGGGGGGTAAATTAGGTACTATTTAAAAACTTTTAACACAACTACTCAACTTAGTTTTTATTGTTTAAGGTAAGTTGTTAGTCTATTTGATGACAAGTAGATACATCTAGTAAATTGAGTGATTAATAGTGTATCTCTTTGTTTAAGTTTAAAGATGAAAGCTGTATGTGACAGTTGTTGTGACTGTAATTGATTCGTAAGGCAAATGAAATAATAGCTACTTTACGAATATGACAGTGTTTACAAATGTTGCGATGAAGAAGATAATGTAGAGTACATAAATAAATAAAGCGGAAATTAAGAGAAGCAAGAGATCAACAAAGCGGTTTTGAATTGGTTCAGCCAATACTCTAAGGGCTTACGCCCAATCTTCTTTTTATTGCTTATTTAAGTGATTTACTCCAACTACTTAAAACCCGTACGATAAAATGGACCAACAACCTACTCCGATTGTGATAAGAGATCAAAGACTACTCCGTCTAAGAACTCGACTTTCTACCTTAGAATGTTTACAAGATCAAGTTTCTTCTAACTTATGAGATTAAACGATTCTAGGCAAAAGAGTATAATACGTAAAGCAACAGTGGTTATAACTGTATCACTTGAAGACTTAGAAAGTTTTGCAAACAAATGAAAAACTTTAAACTTTTGAAACAATTTTGCAAACTTTAGATTTGATTTTTCAGAAAAGTCTTAGTTTGTAAAAGGAAACGAGTGGTCTTTATATAGAGGAACAAGTTAGAGTTTTTGGAGGTCAAATCTTTGATGTGAGACAAAGGATTCAACTTACCCAAACTTGCACATAAAGAGCAAA
>VHZZ01000890.1:70828-84128 GCA_009801015.1 Silene noctiflora
TTGTATGTGACAGTTGTTGTGATTGTAACTGATTCGTCTTAGCAAATGAAGTAATAGCTACTTTACAAATATGACAGTGTTTACAATTGTTGCGATGAATAAGATAATGTAGAGTACATAAATAAATGCAGCGGAAATTAAGAGAAGCACGACAAAGCGGTTTTGAATTGGTTTCTCCAACACTCTAAGGGCCAACGTGTCCAATCTTCTTTTTATTACTTATTTAAGTGATTTACTCCGACTACTTAAAACCCGTACAATAAAAAGGACCAACAATCTACTCCGGTTGCGACAAGAGGTCAAAGACTACTCGGTCTAAGAACTCGACTTTCTACCTTAGAATGTTTACAAGATCAAGCTTCTTCTAACTTATTCAAAAGAATAGAGGAAGACAACTTATGAGATCAAGCGATTCTAGGCAAAAGAGTATAATACTTAAAGAACCAGTGGTTATGACTGTATCACTTGAAAACTTAGAAAGTTTTGCAAATAAATGAAAAACTTTAAACTTTTGAAACAATTTTGCAAACTTCAAATTTGATTTCTCAGAAAAGTCTGAGTTTGTAAAAGGAAAGGAGTGGTCTTTATATAGAGGAACAAGTTAGGGTTTTGGGGGGTCAAACCTTTGATGTGAGACAAAGGATTCAACTTACCCAAAGTTGCATATAAAGAGCAAACTTTCAAAAGATGAAACTAAGAAAGAAGGTTTGGAAAGATCTCACAGAAGCTTGTGATTCAGATTATACAAAGAGAGGTCAAGCAATATGAGACAAAGCATTGAAAGATAAATTTGGAAAGAAACAAAAGTGACTTTATAAAAAGCATGGAGTGGTTTTTTTTCGTTGTATTTTCAAATATCATCTTTAGAGATAAAATGAATGGCATCTTTTTCTTTCTAGTTTCAAATATGCTAAAAATAATCAGAGTAAAGCTTTTGAGCCACGGATGTCTTCTTCTTTTGAAAAGATTTGAAATGCTTAGATTTGAGAAAAGTGTTCAAGTGATATAGACCAAAGTATCAGTCCAACTCATTGTTACCAGATGGTGTAACAGTAGGCTGACTGTTACCTTGTAAGGTTGCAAATACTCTACTCCTTTACCCTTACATTAGTGACACAATACAACTCTATTTCTTGGTTGGCAATGATTCAACATTTCATGATTAAGACTTGCTAATTTAATCAAATTGAACGATCAATCCTGAAATGGTAAACTAAGAAAACACTTATTAAATTGGTATGTCATCATCAATCAAAGGAACTCAACACTGTCACCATATATAGTGTGGTGAAACTGCGAATATAGTAATGATATCGGTTTTTGACAACAAATTATTTCCCATGTACATGATAAAATTTCATTGATGATAATTTGATTTGGAGTCTTCCAAGGATGAAAACTCTTATCTGTTCTGATTTCATTGATGAAAATTTGCTTAATTCTTTTTCCAAAGGATAACAAATTTCTGGTATGAATTCAGAATCAATACGCTATATGAACTATAGTGAGTCTAAGTAGCCACTAAAATTGAGGAAGCGTCCTCTATAAACTCAACATCTATTGAATGCTTTCGGGGGGGTAGAGGTAAACAAAATCGGATACTCGATACGATTTTTAATATTGGGTTTTTGAAAACTCTATTTTAAGTATACGTATTTGATGCAGTTTTTCTGTATATACAGAAACGATATATTCGGTTTTTTTTTCCGGTTATACGAAAACCGTATATACAATATTTGATTATCAGTTTATTTGAGTAATTTTTTGCTGATTTATATTTTCTTAATAACTCCATAATGAGTATTTTCTTAGTCACACATACTCGATGTTTTATATTATTTTCTTTAATAAAAAATTGTATTTGGAACCTGGTTACAAATTTTGGTATACGGAATTTTATATCGAATATACAGAAAATCGTATATGATATTGTAAGGAATCTTTAAACTAGAAAGGAAAATAGGCGAGGCCGTCATTTCCGTTAGAGAATAAACGATTGTTGGCCAGGTTGTGAATCATCATCAACTCAAGAAAAGGCAGATATGACCGTTACTTGAACAAGTGGAAAATAAAATAGCCGTTACGCAATAAGTAGACGGCGCCCCCCATTAAAATGCCTATTTGCATTACACTTCCCCTCTCATCACTACCATTTCTCAACTTTCCTTTTCTTATTCATCACAATCCTCAGATAATCTCCCTTGTTTCTTTGTCAGAACAAACAAATATAGAAATGGGAGAAAGAAAGGGATCCCACATAGTAGAAATCCCTGTACAAGAAGAAAATACAGAAAACAGTGTCCTTACAATTTCATCAGCAATCCAACAACACCCTATGATGGAAATTTCTCAAAGTCCAGGCCATTTTCTGCTATTAAAACTCTGGCAAAGAGAAGAAGACCTTTTCGCCCGTCGAATCACTATGAAAGAAACAAGACTAGACTCGATCAAACAAGAAATATTCCAACTTTGCTGCATTTTCTTCCTCTTTCATGGCTTCTTCTCCACCATACTCTTCATTTCCTCAGTTAACCATGCGGAAAATGAACAACATATGAAATGCAGGAAATGGTGGATTCCTTCTCTTCTGTCTATTCTGACATCAGTGGTGGTAGCATTGTTGGTGCAAGTGAAGCTTTACAAGTACTGGAAGGTGGCGTTGCGACTGAAGCGAGAAGCGGGTGATAATCGGGCGCTAACCAGGTGTACTCAGGAGCTAAGGATGAAAGGGGCTAGCTTTGATTTGTCCAAGGAGCCTCAGATTAACAACAAGAGGATGAAAAGTTCGAGTGTCGAGATTAAATGGAAACCCATCACATGGTGTTCTCAGTATTTAGTGACAGTTTGCCTTGTTGTGTTCGCAGGACTTGCATTTCCGACACCAAAGTTGTTCCTCTGTATATTGTGATTCAGTTGCAGTTGCAGGCAACTTAACTCTTATTTCTGTAGTTAAAAAACAGTTGTAGCACATTCGAGTGCTCCTCTTTTACCATCGGATACTTTGCAATTTTCAGTTTCGGAATAATTTTAAAGATGAAAAAGTAATGATTTGACAGAATTATAGTAGATTTTACGGATTTCCAATAGCATAATCGAAATTACAAAAACAAGTCATTTTCCTTTTCATAATTCAATGGGTTGCTCGCTCTTAAGATTAAAATATGAGTGTCCAACAAGACATAACCACGGCAAAAGGAAGTCACAGAACAGCCCCATACCTTGACAGAAGACACCAAATGTATGACGTGTGTTTAAAATGCAGCAGCCCAACTCTACTATTTTATACACACAGCTATCATGATGTCTTTAACTTTGAAAATCTACTCTTCCTATAACTACTTACTACCTTGCGATTGAATAGGTTTTTCTTCTGTTTTCTTGCATTATTCATAGCCTGTTTTGCTGCTTGTTGGGACGATCTCTCATATATGGATTAGATAGATCAAGAAGATCGTATCATACAAGATTCATGGTTTTTCAACTATAGGGTTCTTGACTTTGTAAAAGATTTCCGAAGCTCAAGTGAATTCGTCTCGCTTTTCTATCCCAGCCAGCAACGCCTTGACAAATCTGACAAATTATGCTATGTAGAGATCCTTGTCAGTCACAAACCTAACTTTGTACACTCTAATAATGCAGAGATACAGATGATTTCTCCAAAAGATTGGACATGCAGCTTCAGGAAGCCCGAGCGTGTTGAAGGAGATTGTCTACAGGATAAGCCTCGGCATCGCAGCTGGTCTACTGTGGAAGATGCACCATTGGAATAATCAAAGAAGAACTAAGGAGTTTTATGACATGTTGGAAAAAGGTCAAATTACTACTGTCGTCCAACAAGACTAGCCTCTGGTTACAGCTTACTATTTGTGAACCAAGCCTTTCCAACAAGACTAGCCTTTCAAATTACTACTGTGGTCAAACTATTGTTGTATTTCTCCTACTGCTACCAATTATCATCCTTTCTTGACCTTAAAAAGAAGACGAGAGAAAGAGGCAACTTTGTATATTCGTTTCATACCTTGCTCCGTGTAGGAAAGGAGCCAAAAGAACTCCATGACATAAAAAGAACAGACTAATCCTTCATTACAATGACGGAGGTGAATAAGCATAATCTAGATCAAACTGCCCGGGCAATAGCATAGACAATTATGTTTCAGTCTCTATTGGCCAGTGACATCATCACGCAATCAAATGAACAGCAACAAGCAATCAATTTATTCAACCGTAATTCCCGAGACTTGCTTGCTGTTCATACAGCATTAGTTCCAAGTTTTGAGCACATCAGTTCAGAAAAGAATCAACGTTTGCAATTTTTGGTACGACGTTTACCACAATTAATCTAAGACCACCTCTCAATTTATAGATGGTTCAAAAGAATTAGGCCAATAATGAGTAATGACTGATCTATCTGGATTACACAGAATAAATAACTGGAATCTATCAATGGGCCTAAATACACAAACAGATTTTCACCTGAGGTTTATATCATAAATGACAAAAGAATATGATTGTAAAGCTAAAAAATTTAGTTTTTACCATTTTGGTGTATAAAAGCAAGGCTTAGCAGCCAAGTGCTTTTCTGTACAGCAACGATTTCTGCAGCTCTAACAACCATACAGCGACGTGCATTCCCGTCAGTCGTGCTTTTAAAATAACCATTTCCAACCACACAGTTATCCTTGTCAGAAATGACCTCTTCTGAAATAATTTCGCCTCAATGACCGCTTCAGAAGAGACTTTGCCAATAATTAAGAATGTCTCCAACGATGATCGTTGTAGCTGAGAATAATAAACATTTAAAAAGAAAAATTAGTCTGCTGGGAGACGGCAGTATTAAGATTATTTGAGACAGACTTAAAACTCAACTCTACTCCCCACCCGTATGCTCATTCATCCACTAAAATCCTTAAACAAGAAATAACTTAATGGAGTATTGGCTCAGTATCATATGAGAAATTGGGAATTTAGGTACAAACAAGAGGTAGCATTTGCAAGATAAAACGCAATCTTAATGAGAACAATTACGAAGGATATTGCGTTTAATACCGCATAAATACCTAATTGCAAATCTTACAGATCTACAGAGAGTATCGAATGGTTAACAAACCAACCCTGATTTGGAAAAATGATCAGGGATTTTCATGGCTGACAAAGAAACTCCAGAGAATATAATCCTGAACAAGCCAAAGTTAAGCTACCTGTGATTAAAAGAACTTCCTCCTCCTCGGGGAAAACTAATGAGCTCAATAATCAACAGTACCATGATGGATCTCATTAATTAAAGAATGTCAGGTGGACGTGTTTACACATCTTATCTTAATATATTAATTCTGAGACATTGGAAGTATAACCATTGGAATTCTAGGAGAACAATTCAAAATTCATTGCTTTAGCTAAGATTAGTGCAAAAGCACAAAACCTATAGTCAGGTCTGCTTAGGGTTAGGGTTGCCGTTTGCCTGACATAATAAACTGGTAACACTTGGGTAGAATAGTCATATTGGTGAGCAAATCATTGGCCTCTCTTTGTAGGAAGTAATCCACCAAAATCGTTACTACACCAGGGATCATTGTCCACCCTTTTTCAGAACAGAGAAAAAGACTATTTTGGTTTTATCAAAAAAGGCAGAATTCATTTACTGGCCATGATTTAGTCATTTCGGCAAATCTTCATGCAACATTTAAAAACACGAGATCACTTCAGTTGTAAGTTGCACAACTGGAGTGGGTATATGCAGCAAGCTTATTGAACTAACAATCAACCATAAAAAGGAAATAAACTCAGGCATCTGAAGAGGACAAGTTTTAGTCATACCAACGAATTATTGACCGCACGCAAGCAATCATTAGTCTTCAGCATCAACAGAATTACTCGTGGCAATCTCCTTAGAAGTTCTGAGATCTGAGGGAAGTATTGCGACGCATACATCTGCCACAAACAAATTATACAGTGTGAATAATCAACAGTTACTTGGCAAAAGTAAAACATCGTAAATCAATCCACACAGGAGAATTTTTCAGTTTTAAACTGGATGAACATTAGCAACGACAAGTCAACAACTATGTATAAATGGTCTACAATGGAAATTCTCATCAGCATTTACTAATATATAGTGATATGCTGAAGTTCACCTGCAGTTCTGAACGATCGCTGTCTGTCCCTTGTACCACTAAATGGTCAATTGAGGTATCAATGACCCTATTCCAAGGCCTCATTGTTAGAATGCCCGCGAATAACGCATACAGGTCCTCCCCAGCACCTAGTTTTGCGCAGTTTTCTTTTATTGCTTTCACATCGGAGAATACCAATCCCTGCAAAGCACGACACAGATACACTGAGATGAGTTATTTCCCTACTCTTCTTAAAGACATCAAGAAACACGGGAAAGCAAACTCAAACCTTCCATAGTGAAGCATAGTTGATTCTCATTGAGAAATCAAGTTCTTTATATAGACCATGGTCCAGTAATACCAGTTGAGGTTTTCTCTTGCCTGCCAATGGGAGCACAGTCAAAAATGTGTGAAAAATAAAAACACAGGGCAATTCAAGGATCAATATAATAGTCGGTGCAAGACAGAGCGATTGACCTCCAGTGACATAATGCAGTTATATCACTTAGATCTGTAGACAATCTCACCACTATATATAGGAAAATATAGTCAGTGCCAGTACATTTGTCTTCACTTATATTCCCCCCACAATGCAGAAGTGTATTTGTGTATTACTAATTTACTATTACAATATGCTTTCTTCGCCTAATTGAAAAAAAATATAAGATACAGAGTAAAATACATGCGTGTGGCATGTGCATAAAGATAAGATGATATGAAATAAAACCCCGGATGTCTAGACCATATAGGGCAACAACACAACGACGTAACATGATTTCCCACG
This sequence comes from Silene noctiflora, assembly GCA_009801015.1. Lineage (NCBI taxonomy): Eukaryota > Viridiplantae > Streptophyta > Magnoliopsida > Caryophyllales > Caryophyllaceae > Silene > Silene noctiflora. Next base: position 77,723 of record VHZZ01000890.1, read on the forward strand.
TATATATGTCAAGGCTATCAGATTCTAATTTAAAGTTTCAGAACAAAATTTTAGAGCCGACAAGTAACCCGGACTCAGCCCAAAGTTAAAACCAATTAACCAATAGCAAGCATACTTGTCACACCTTGACCCCAACCGAAACCTACCTACCTAGTACTGACTCAACCCTAATTGGCTTACAAAAAATGAACCAAAGAAGATCAATTGACATTTAGCTTAGTTTTTTAACTTGGAAATGCCTGACATAAACCTGTTTCCACCCAAAAGATGACAGTGACCTGACAAAACCCGGACTTAATATAACCTGTCTTACTTTAATCCGACACAAGTCACCCAAATTGTCATCTTTATGAGTGTGCAAGTGCCAGTGCATGTGTGTGTAAGAGTATGATTGGTCTTATTTACTTCTGACTGTGAATGGATAGCGTTCACCACCACTTCAAACACCAATTAGCAAAGTAAAGCTTTCAACTCACCTAGTATATTCCTCTTGCCAGTAGGCAATGGGCGAACAAGCAAGTTCGCTGCATGTGGATCACAGTGCACAAATCCATGTTTAAACATCATCTGAGCAAAAGCTTCACTGACCTGTTAAAATTAATATTTCAGAAAAAAAATGGACAATAATAAACTTCAATGTTTAAACTCCAGCAATTAGAAAAATGTATATGAAAAGCATTATAGCAGAAAAAAATACATCCTATAAAACTAGTTCTCAAACTTCAACAATCTGTGTATAAGAATAAAACTCCAAAGAATCAACTTTCATTGGGTGACGATAGTGAAGAACATGAAAGGAGATCAGGTGACCCAGGCCAAGAGCACATAAAGCTGAGCATTTTGCACCAAAGCGTTACAAGAGCAGTGAGGTGCTAAAGTTGTCACTTACCAAATTTGACACTTCGTGTGGTTGGATTTTCATCTTGTGAATGCCCTTCACGTCACTGACTAGCACCCCATCAATATACTCCATAGTTAAAAGTTTGGAGGTACTTAAGTTCCAAAAGACCAATGGAACATATACACTATCTGCTATATGTGGTGACAGATTCCGAAAATTATCCAAACACCTCTCGCTATTCTTTGCTTCCACCAAGAAGTCTAGTTCCTGATAGCCATAGCAAAGTCAGAATACACGCATCAGCCATGTGTACTTAACTAACTCATAAGGAAAGACAATTCTGGCAGCAAAGATAAATCCCACAAGTGAAAAGACAAGCCAGCTAACACAAATCAGAAGTACTATGTAAGTACTTAGTACTTGTGATAAATTTAGCTCATCTCGCTATATAGTAGAGGCTTAAAACCTGCCTTAGGCTACCTTTATACATTTTAGTATATTTAAGGTTTTGGCCTCAAAAAGTCAAACAAGAAGATCATAGTGAAAAGGAGGGAGTATATATTAAAGGCCTGAAACCTACCTTGGGCAAGCTATCACGCATTTCAACAACCAGCCACCTAGGAATTATAGACGATTAGCATACATAAGTAAAATCCATTGAAGGCTGACTAATTCTCATAAATTAATAACAAAAATAGCCAAATCATTAAGAGGTATGCATGTACAAATACAATCAATGATTTTAGTTTTCCGATAAAATTTTATGAAATTGCCCAGCAACTCAGCAAGAAACATGACAAGACTTCTCGAAAATCGGTTTCTAGTGCATTACAAGTGCTTCACAGTAAAAGGGAAAATAGGCAGAAAGCTTAGTTACTCATAATACCTATAATCAAAGTTGGGAAAGAGGCGGTGAAGAGTGTTCACGAGAAACTCCACAGTCGCATAATCAGTAGCCGCGGTATCAGTCATATGAGTATGTTGAACCTATATTTAACACAGTAATCAGGAAATGTAAAGAACAAAAGGCAACCTAGAAAACAGCTCATATCTATGCTGAAACATCCAAATTGATTAATAGGCAATCTTGCTTGTTACCTTTACAGCAACCTTCTGGCCATTTCTTAAGTGCGCAACATGAACTTGCGCAAGGGAAGCACTTGCTATTGGTACAGGGTCAAATTTGCTGAAGATCTGCATATACCATGCAATAAAATATAAATCAGTTCGAAATGAAGTGCCAGAATAATGAACCCGTTGATGTAGTTTCACAGGGAAGCAAGGATTACAATAAAAGAGAGCCAGCTATTATTGCCCCTCCTCCCACATCTCCTCTTCCATTCCCTCTCCAATTACCCTACATTTTTCTCTTCCTACCTTGTTTTTGTCCCTTGCTTCCTTGCGACTTTCACAATCTAGGACTCCCTTAAACACGGACTAGCTCACCTCCCAAAAATGTGGAAAGCAGATGAGATTTTGTTCAGTGAGACGGGACTAATGTAGATAATTGTTTAATATTCAAACTGCCTTCACTAGATAAGGCTTGACATGTCTAAGCTCAAAGAGTCAAGCGACTCGCCTCCTTGCCACATTTTGTGAGCAAACTGCTGGCAAGATGAGTGTTTGGATAAGAGAACAAAGCAAAAAAGAAAAAGAAGTACATACTTCATCTGGTGTCCCTCCAAGCTCCTTTCTAATGACCTCACGAACTTGATCATATGATGAAACTGGACATCTGTTCAGCATAGACTCCCTCATTGTTTTTACATACTCTTCAGGTACCAAATATTCCTATCACAGATGGATGAAAGAACAGCATCAGAACTGCAGAAACCAGAAAAAAGTTCTTTTATCACCATGTAATGACTGCTAGTGTCAAAGATGTCACAGGATAGTAGTGTCAATCTTCACACTTGATTGAAAGCATTGAACATACCAATTGGCCTATATGTTGGCCAAGCTTGATATATATTCCTCCATTTTTAAAACATAGATCTCTGAGCTTGTGAGCACTTCTAAGATGAGCTTCATGCTTTGCTTTCGCATACTCAGTGCTACCTTCTTTCAAGCCCAAAAGAGAGTATTCATAATCTGGTTAATAAAGGAGGGTGTCAGACACATGTCCAGTAAAAACACATGATTAGTAAACACTTTTCAACAGTTAAAAGATTACATATGATAGCAATATTTTATTTTGCAACTACTCAATTATAGCAAGGCTTATGACTTATGAGTCTTTAAATGATTTGAATAAAGTAATAAACTGATTTTATAACAACGAACATCTCAAAAGAAGTTATTAATATGAGGGTAAGATAGCTCTGTTACAAGGATAGCAATCAACACAGTAGACAGTAAAATGTGTGGACATTAATACATCAGTGATCCAACGTCCAAACTTTAGAAATAAAAAGGGATGAGATGAAGATCTAATGTAAATCAGACATATATTTTACCAGTAAAAAATGCACAAAACCAAAAATCAAAAGGTCTTGCCTCAAGTTCAATGCTACAATTATCAGGTCATTGAGAAAAAATCCATAACCATGTACATCTTAGCACTTTGTAGCATGGCTTAAAATATAATGGCCAACATCGATTCGCGACCGAGTTATCAAGGATTTGGAGTTTACTAAGACTGCATTTGGAGCGTAGTTGACCACATTTAGCGAGATTAGGCCGCGGCAACCGACACCGCTTCCATGACCGAAACCAAGATTCTAAACTATGCTCCATAGCCTTGAGGCTCATCAAGGGAAAAGGTCATCAAGAGCATTCTTTATCTATTCATGGTCTCAAAACTTAACTTCACAAAGGACTATGAAATGCTCAAAAGTGAACATGCTGGAGGTGAAACTCCTACAAATATTAATCCAAAAGGCATTCAACCGAAAAGTGAAGAACAAAGCTCGCATGTTAAACATCCTGCTCTATACGGAACAACACTTACCTTGAACTATGTGGAAGGTCAATCCTAAACTATGGGATGTAACACTTGTCCTGCACTATTCGAGCAAGATGAAACCACACAAATATCGCAAATTACTGCTTAATAATTTTTTAGCATTCTTTTGCATTCTATATACTCAATAAAACAGCTCTAAAACTCTACCTAATGACATTACCTTTGGCATTACGCACACTTAACACTGTTGTAGGCCTGTAACATAGCTCAGTCACAAGGAAAATAGTTGTTACAGGACAAATTAGACCTTTAACATTAATGCCCTTGATGATTAACAAGAACAAACAACTTGAATCACGCTAAATCATCCACCAGTTCAAAACGTAAGTAGACAACAATGCACTACGTGGTCGTAACTTCTCTTCGAAATAAGAACTAACTCCAATTACAACTAGGGAATAGAACATTTCTCATTAATGGAGTAAAAAAAATTCCACATTGCTTGTAAAGTGGAGCAATATTTTTTCTTCCCCCGTCATAAGCTTACAATTGCAAATCGCAGTAGATCAAACAACATGATCTAAAAGCTGCAAACGGTACAATTACCGTGAAAACTAGCTTAAGCTACATTAAGTAAGATTACTAGGCTCAAAGCCATAAAAAGACCTAGGCCACCGGATTCACTTAGTTACCTAACGACTCGCGAATCTATTGTATTCGCACGAATTAGGAATCCAATTACATCGAATTATGGTGTTTTGGCTACAATTTTGCCGAATTATGCTCTATTTTGAGCGAATCACAAATTAGTACTACAAATTTGAGGGGGTCGTATTAGGAATCTGGTAACCCCGTAAAATACAAGCATAAAAGACAATATATAACGCAAAGTGCAGAAAGTACATCGAAGTAAAACAATTGCATAAAACTAGCGCAAATTGCTCACAAATAACTAATGGACTATATCTCGACTAGAAAATGAACATGCGGTGTACCACATTATCGTACACGGTACACCCTATCCAATTAGAAACCTCCTTTCTTATTCTACCTTAAATTCAGTTTAGGTATTTGTGGAAAATGTCGTCAATTCCAATACTCTCATTGGCGGGAGCCGGGTGTAGGATGACATGCTACACGAGTTGTACCAACAAAATTCTAAACTAAACGGATAGAAATTACATGAAATGAAATAATTTGGAAAATTACCAAAGACGATACTAGCGGCGGTAATAGAGTCATGGAAGAGGCGTACGGGAACGTTAGTCCAAAGTTTGAAGGTCGCCGGCGGATCTTCGGAGGTTATAATGGTGGCGCCTACGGTTCCACCGCCGAGTGCGGTGGCGGCCACCATCAGCTTCGCTCCTAAACCCCATAATGATCTTGTCGCCATTTTTTGGTACGCGTATAAAATGTGGGACCAATATTTGATAAGTTTGGCTCAACAGTTATAGCGTTGGGCTTACAACAACGTAATTAGCCCAACTATCACCTACTCCCTCCGATCCAGACAAATGGTAACGTAGGGAAAAAATGGTTATTTAAGAAAAGGTGGAAAAATGAGGGGTAAGGTAGGAAAATTTGTTTGGGACCACATGGGTTTATGTGGATTAAATAGGTAGTTTGTGAGTGGGTGAGTGGATGATAAAGTTGTAAATAGGTAGTGGATGTAAGGGTAATTTAGTCTTTTTTCATGCCAAATATGGTATGTTACCATTGGTGTGGATCATCCATTTTAGGTAAGTGTTACCATCTGTCTGGATCGGAGGGAGTAACTTCTAACTAAAACGGACTATTGGTTTAATCTTCCAAAGGTAGTTAAGATACTAATGTTTTATTTTCTATTATAATAATATTAAAAATAATTCTCCTTTGTTTATACCTTGTCTTTGTGTATAAAGCGTATCTAAATATTTCATTGAGACAGAATGAGTAATTTAATAGTTGGAAAGTTGTGTTATTCACGGGACTCCCAGCAGGATCATCTGTAAAAATATATACGTAAGTCCCTAATCATCCACTCTCTTCTCATTGGATAAAGAGAATGGAGGGATGAGATTACATCTTAATGGATGACCACAAATGAATCTAGTCTAATTAGCTCATCAACCCAATTATCTACCTCACTAATCATCCACTCTCTTCTCATTGTCATAATCCCCCTTCTCTCTATATCTCTTTCCCTCTCATTTCCTCTCAACCAAACAAAAAAAAACCTTTATTATCGACGCCCTCCCTCCGACGCCACTTTCCCTCCACCACCGCTCTCCCTCCCTGCTGCCACTTCCTCTCCCACCGACTACCCTCCCTCTACATCGACCACCCACCGCCCTTCCCACGCATCACCAGCCACCCTCTCGACGTCAACCTCCTCCGTCTGTCGCCACCATCTCCTTCTTCTGCCGCCATCACTTGCCATGAGCACGACCCACCACAGCCCCCCTCCTTTTCGTCCAGATCTGAAGTTGACACCACTTCGCATTATTTTTCTTTGTTTTTTTTCTATTTTATGGATCTGCTTGGCGTTCTCACTGGTTTTGAAGGAGATCCACTCGAACCCTTCTCCCCTTGCTTGCTTCACTACCGCAAAGTTCTGAGGCACCACCACCAACTGACCTTGTCTTACCTCGTCGTCAAACACTTGGTTGCCTTGGTCGTTC
>VHZZ01000890.1:111355-128617 GCA_009801015.1 Silene noctiflora
AAGAGATATGAGAATGTGTGAATGTGTAAGTGTGTCTAGGTCGGGACCTAAGACACTCCTTATATAGTGGTTTAGAAACCAAAACGTAAGGAATCCAAAGTTCATAAAGTCACCCCTCCCCGATCGGGGACAAGCCACCCCGATCGGGGTCGCATAAAGCTAAGTTAATGCCTTTAATCCCATGATTAATGATCCAGGAATCCAATGTTTAAGCTTTTAATCATCTTTAAGAGTCCGGTAATTGCATGTCTTGAGGAATCTTTGTATAATTCTTAGTGCATTTTCCACATCAAACTTTGGATTTATTTTTGGGCTTCATTAATCATTTGTTTACATTTGCCATGCATAATCATTTGGCCATTTCTTCCATCATTTGATCATTTCTTCAACACTTTGTACTTGCATGATCAAAACATGATCCAATCCAATTTCCACTTAGATTTGTGAACTCGATATTTGCTCTTTTGACGGGAATTAGCTATCGAAAGCTACATTTCCTAAAAAATATATTAAATACAAGCAAAACATCTAGAACACAAGATTATCTCAAATAAACACTAATATTAGTGCAAATAACATGTAAAATCGAGCTAATAAAGGGGGTAAAATCACATATAAAATTGACTTATCACCCGCGCGTTTTTCAGAAGTTTGAGGCGGCGATACTTCTCCCACGAAGCTTTGTGTTGACAAAGCACGTCATGGGCCGTTACCGATTTGAAAGGCATTGAAATTGGTGAATGGTTTGAACAAGCCTGTATTTGTGGAGTCACTACCAATTTTTATGGATAATTGGATCTGTTCGAATACTTCGTGTCATCTTAAGACACAAAGTGACATGAACATTAAGGAATTCATTGCCTTTAGCATTCCATGTCTAGAATGACTCTCGTGATGCCAAGAAACACTGATGTTCATACCTCTCTAGTAAGGGTGAGGGTACGTACTAGGAAGCTTTTACTAGAAAACTTAATCCCGCCTACCTCGATAGCAACCTCTACTAATGATCAGGGAATGTCATTTATACTCGATATGTTATTAATTTATATGCATGCAATGCAGGAAACAATGTATTAATCCTAACATGTGAATTAGACTAAGTCGGTTGACACATAATTTAGCATCCAATTTGGTCAATGTTGAGATTTATATTTATTTACACGTAAAAAAGAATAAACAAATGAAAGAAAATAAATTATAAGAGATGAACAACGAATCTACGTCACAAACACATTCGAAATAGTTTTAGAAATTAAAAGAAGGAAAACGCAGCAATATTACTGATAACAGTCGATTATAAACTAATTAGAAAGGATACGTAAAAAACGAGACGAGATCAGAGACAGAAATCAGACCAGAACAGGCGCAACAAAAATTGCCTCCTCTAGAAGAGGCGCATCAGCTATTGCGTTTGTTCTTGAGTTGGTTTCTGACTGTGAAAGTCAAACTCGCAGGTTGTTAACATTTACTAGTTAATTGAGATGGATTATTAGTATATGACTCAAAGGAAGTGGTTTAGCCAGATTATACATACTAAAGAATGTCGTAAAAGAAAATAAAAGAAAAACGAAGGAGCGGATACTCGAGGAAGAAGAAGAAAAGCAAGAACAGGCAAGGACCCTCTGGAATAGGCGCAGCAGGTGCTCAGAAGACTCATCTGTTCGTTCGTTTCTTCTCGACTGTCTTTCTCTGATGACTCGTCCAAAAAGGTTTAAAAACTAAGATTTTAAAAGATGATTTAGACGTGTATGTGACATAGTGTAATTCCGGATATTTTAGGATCCGTACGAGAAGCCTTGGGATGCGTAAGAGCCATGAGAGATTAATACTTGACCTTACATTAGACCAAGTGGAGCCTAGACTAGACCTAGTAAAGAGTAGAAATGGACCGAGTGAGCTAGTAATGGACCGAGTAGGGTGGACCCTGCCGAGTCGGGTGTCTACTCGACCGAGTAGAGTTGACTCGGCCGAGTGAGTAGTTCACTCGACCGAGTAGGTGGCACTCGGCCGAGTGGACCGTTCACTCGACCGAGTGACACTGTCAGTACCCGATAAATGTCATTTCGTTCCTTAACCCTAATTCATTTTCTTATCCTCTCCTTTTCTATCTAAACTCTCTTCCCACTCTCTAAAATCCTCTCAAACATGTTCTTATGGATTCTAAGCTTGGATTGAATATTAACACACCTCACTCATCATCCTTTCACCTTTGTAAGTAGATCTAAACATCTCCCTTAACCCTAACTTTTGAGGGTTTTATACATTTCGATTATTAGTGATTTTAATTAGATTATTGGGTAAATAGTGAGTTTTAATAAGGGGTTTTGGTTAGTATGATAATATAGGATATATTATGAAAGTTATTATATGGTTATTGTAGGATGAGACGGTTTTATGAGACGGAATCAAGTTTGATTCGTGTAGCTTGTTGAAGAATTCTTAAAGGTAGGTTAATCCTACTCAGTTTCGGTATTATAGATACGTTTTATGTGAATTTATCAATTTATGTCATGAAATGAACAGTCTTGCATTTACATGGTATTGAGGTTGATGTGGAGTTGTGTATGAGTCAGAATTGTACATCATATGACATTGGTTATGTTGACTTAAGAATTAGATTCTTGGGTACATGGTTAAATCATGATATGTTGGTAATATGTCGAATAAAAGGATTGTAGTCGGTATTGTGTTGTAATTATATTCATTGGTCTCGTGTTCTTGTTGGAGATTGGTAGCGGTAGTGTTGTGTTTATATTGGAGACGGAAGGCGGTTGGGAGACCGTCTTCCGCTTGGGTCGCCTCTTGGAGCTTCCCACTCCAAGAGGGATGTGCACATTAATGGCTTGAGTTATGGAGGGACACGTGAGGTTGAGTCACGTCGTATGGCAGGGGATCCGAGTCGCTCTCGGGCCCGGTACCACCGGTGTGTCCGGAGTACCTTTTTACGGGCTGCGGTCCGGCTGTTTTGGTGGGCGGTGCTGCGGTGTCGTCACCGGGTTGTGTGTACGGCTGGGTGTATCCCGATACCGGTATGATAGAGTTGGTATTTGTGTCTCATGCATCGAGTTGTTATGTTTCATAATTGTACGTCATGCATCATTTATATATGTTTTATTATCAAAACTGGTCGTTTGTGGCTTATGTAAATTGTCATCTATTTCCGGGGTGGCCTGTGTCGATCCATTTCTGATCATATGGGGAGCAGGTTTGATTTCAGGTTGATGTTGCATACGGAATTTGAGGTCGCGCTTCGAGATTGGAGTGGAGTTAGTAGTCACGAAATAAAGGTCGTAGTAGATGTTTGTATTTATTAATTATGTCAATTGTAATCGTTAAACTCATATCATTAATAAAGTGTTTCTTTATTGGAGTTTTGAAACACTGCATCGGGCAACCGAGATGGTAATACTTCGATTATCTAGGCCGGATAATCGGGGTGTTACACTCTTGGTCTTGACTCTTGAGTCTTTACAATGCTTTTGGTAACTCCTGCCTTTGGGTGTGTTAGTTGATTTGTTCAACATAGTCTTACCATTTCAGAATGAGTTGTACCGATATTATTTGATCTTAATTTCTTATTGAGTTATCTGAATAGGTTCGAGTTGGGTGGGATAATGGTGATAAATGGGTTTGATTTGGTGGTTTTTTCACCATAATTCCATGTTGTTTCTGTATCTTCAAATAATCTTCCCGTATTCGAGACTTCTTATTAGTACTATGTGTGTTAGTAGGATTGGCTTGCTCATTAGAAAGCTAGATTTTTTTGGTCTGTTAGTCGTTTGCTTATCTCTTTAGATCAACAAGATGTAGGAGTTATTTCTCAATAGAAGAAAGACTTTATTGTTTTACTTTTTATTATTCTCTTATACACACTTGTATTATAAGTGCATCTTGTTCTCGTTGTTCGTCAACTTAAATGTTCCAATGGTACGAGTCGCTAGTCTTGTTGATGTCGTGGGTGATGATTTCGTGCCCATTCTACCGTATTCCCCCAACACATTGTTGACACCTGGCGAAGTTCTCTCACCATTTGGAATTCACTAGATTGTTGTATTATTATGGGTTATTATGTTAGGTTTTACTCCTTTAGATTAAAATACCCCTCCCGAACAATGAAACGAGTAAAATAAATGAGATGGAGGGAGTATGTTGTAGTTAGAGATGTACAACATAGCGGGTCAACCCGACTTTGTGGGCTGACATTTAACGGCCTGGCCAGCACTAAGCCTAGCCTGACACGACCAGTATATCTCCTCGGGCCGGGGTCACAACTTCCTCGGCCTGGCCCCGTCCAAACAAAAAAAAAAGGAAAAAATATACGAGGGCCTAGACCGCCCCGACACTTGTCCGCTACTCAGTGGGCCATGTTACTACTAGACAAAACTGGCCCCTGCGCAGCTCGCTTCTCATTTAGTGTCGTGCCTGGGCGGCTCAGCCCAGTCTGACCCATCGAACACCTTAGTTGTAGTATATGAGTACAACTCAGTTACTACTAGAATGTAAAACACATTCTCTTCTCATTAAAAAAAAAAATTTAAAAAAAAAAAATAGCTATCAAGCTTCACCTACTTCCCAAGTCCCCCAAGCTATCTTCCTCCATTTTTGTTTTCTTTTTCTTATATATCAAATTATCAACCCATTGTTATTTGTCGTTATTACACCTACGTAGAGCTGGCAAGTCTGACCTGAACCCGAGCAAACCCAACCCGACTGGACCCGAAAATATTGTGACCCGAAACCGACCCGACCCGACCCGTAACTCGACATGACCCGATTATCACAGACCCGAACCTGACCCAAACCCGACCCGATATTGACCCGACCCGATACTGACCCGATTAAATTGATGACCCAACAATTATTAAGCTTAATTTTGATCAAAATGAAAGTGATTTNAAAAAAAAAAAAAAAAAAACAACTAAATAGCGTAGAGAGAATACATTGAGGTACCACTACTATTGTTCGTCATATTGAGAGTATTATTCGTTGTATAATTTCCTCAAATATTAACTTTTACAGAAGTTAGAGAACAAGTATTGTATTAGCAGAATAATATCAGATCTCGAAATTGCCAATTTTTTTATAATTATAGATTTACAGCTAGAGCAATGATATAACAACAAAAATTAGGAAAAGAGAGTTGGAAAACGGATAGCGATTAATTTTAAAGATAGTATATTTTGAACACATACTTTATATCAAATTTAATGAGCCAAAAAATGAAAAAGATACAGCTATAATATAGAAATAATGAAAAAAAAAAATACTATAAAAATTTTCAACAATAAATACCCAAAATAATAATCCACATTATATATTTGACGAAGAAATGTTAACTTTTTCATTTAATTTTTCCTCCCGTGCTAAGCATTAATTAGCAATCAAATGAGCAATACAAGCATTGATCAAAAGAATATTGATGAAGTTGTAAAAACATGAAGGAGGTGATTTATTGAGTCTGATAATAAAGGTGGCTAATGTATAATATATATACTCATATTTTGCTTGTGCTTTCTTTAAAATAGTTGACGTAGCTCAACAACCTAGACCCATTGATATATAAAAACTTATGTTAAAATTGTGTATAATATTTAATTATCAGAAATTTAAAGACAGATCCGTGTATTTTTTGCACGGGTGTAAAACTAGTACAAGGATTGAAGTCATAACTCTAGCTAAAAAATAGGCTGTATAACCACTAATTAATTTTGTGAAATTAAAGACCCTCGCCAAAAACACCTTTGTATCTCACGATGAATATATAGAATAAATAGAAAGTACTCTGTATATATGGTTGATGTCAGCCAAATCCACCTAAACTACAGGGTTGTAAATCATCACAATAATTCCATGCGTCTCAATTATTTGTTTGTCTCATATTAAAATATCACTCATAATAACAAGTAATATAAAAAGCAAATAAATGATTGTGTAATACCCGTAATATTTTATATTAAATTATTATTATTATTATTATTATTATTTTATTTAGCGTAACGTATATAATTTATTATATGCGTTAAGTCGAGTCGGGATAGTGTGTGAGACCGACACAATTCGTGTAAAACGAATTGATAGGCCGAGTAATGGGCGTGCTTGATTGAGATTTAGCTTGGCTCGGGAATCACTTAAGTTGTGTTTAGTGAGTCGGGGTATAAAAGCTAAACCTTTCACAACACGAACCCTTTTTTTCTCATTTTAACACAAAACAAACAAAAAAAAAAGAGAGGGAGAGGCGACACGAACGAAGGCTAGGGCACGCATTTTCCGAGTCATTTCCGACCTATTTTTCATCCTTGTGATCGTAAGGTTAATCCTAATCTTTTCTAATTCGTTTTCATATAATTTTTATACGATTTCATAAACCTTGCCTCAAACCCTAATTTGATTGTTAACATATAATTGAGAGATTTTGTTAATTAATGTTAAGACGGTATTTTGATAACATGGGTGATGAATTTGGACAAAGGGTGACTTGGGAAAGGGTAGTATGTCGAGTAATGTCGTGTTTTGCCGCGTTTTTTGCCTCGGGTAGCACGCGGGGGAGTCGTGGCTTAGTTGCGCTTGAGCCGAGGCTCGTGTTGCTCAGGCGTGGCCTAGCAGCAGCCTGTCGTGGCCTGGCAACGACCTAGTGTGGCCTGGCCGTGGCCTGGGCGATGCCTAGGGTCACGGGTTGGGTCACGTTTGTGTAGTGGTGTCGCGTAATTTATTTTAATAGCGACATTTACGTAAAGTATTATACTAATAGGCACCGAGTTCGTAGAGGAGCACTTTTAGGGGCATTTGAGCATTTTGTTGCAACGGTCTATAGCTGAGGTAGGATTCTATCCTACTCATGATAATTATCGTGTAGCAATGAAAGTTTATTTTGTTATTATAAAACTACAAGGTATGTCGGAGTATTGCGAAATGTTATATTTTGAGATCGTCACATGTTGAGCTGTTATTCTACTATGAGTTACTGTGAATGCTATTATTAACTTGTGTAATGATGTTGGTTGTCTGTGAGGCGACATGATTGTGAAACGACAATGTTAAGTCAGGCCCAACTGCGGTTGCGATCCTGAGATGAATGTGTGTGAGCCAGGAACAGCTGCGGTTGTGGTCCTGAGGAATTAGTAGGCCTGACACGTGGAAGTTGAAGCGACATGGTCCAGCAGACGGCAGTGCCGTGAGTGAATGTGAGGTTTGACGATGTGTGTGAGGAATGTCAGCCGTGCGTGAGCACGGAAAGGCTGCAGCCGTTCACTTGTTTGTTTACATTTCAGTCATAACTATTGAAATTGTTAAATTTTATTCGTAATGCTTCTAATATTTAACCTAAGCTGACTGTGTTGTGTTTTGTTATTTGTCACCTATTTCCGGGGTGGCCTGTGTCGATCCATTCAATGATTTCTGCTTGAATGAGGAGCAGGTAATAAAGCAGTTTTAGATGGTTGAGCTTGTTGTGTTGTGGCTGTGCATGGATGCCGGGAGGGACGACGAGCCGTCTTGTCTAGTCTCACCTAGTTGGCTTAGTCGAACAGTTTGGTTTGGAACATTTCTTTCGGTTTGAGTTATAATCGCTAGATAAGTTTTAACTCTTTTCAATAAAGTACTTGGAAGTTTATTTGATATTCATTTGTCTCAGGAAATTGTGATGGTAACAATCGCATTTAATCGGAAATGTCTTGTTAGGGTTTCGGCTTAAATGGGGTGTTACATATTGAGAATAGGCGAAAAAAATTGTAAATCAATCTTATTTCAAATTTAGAATTTTGCTATTTGCGTTTTGTAATAGTCTTAAATAGTAGTCGTACTAGAAATCTACGTTGAGTTGGATGAGGACTTATATAGTTATTGCGGTTACTGCCCGTTAGTGTAGACTAATTTCTAGAAAGAGTGCCAGGACAATGAATATTTGAGAAAGTGAGCTTTGTTTGACGAGTAACGTCCGCGTATGAATTTACTTAATTAATCTGTCTTATCAATAACTTCACCCCACCCACGTATCTATCTCGTTGCTCTTGCTTCCATTGCCCAATTGGCCTATCACAGATCCTAATATACAACTACCTTAATGATACTACCAAATAACAAACCAGTAGGTCTTATGAGAGACATAATAGGGAAATAAAAAATTCAGTGGATTCATCACTCTATCGAGGTCTCTCAATAACGCTATTGAGAGACCGTCTCTCAAAAGTTTTTGTGATAACAAAATTACTTTTATATTTTATCTAAGAACTATACTATCTCTGTTCTACTGTATAATTTACATTTACTTTATTTTATTAGAGAAAATAAAACAGGTGTAAATTATTGATCGGGATGAAGGGAGTAGTAGCTGAACTGAAGTGAAATTATAATAGTTGAACTAAACAGATTTCATAGAAGCTAAACTGAATTTATAAGATCTGAATTTATAGAAAAATCTCTATAAATTGAACTAAACTTTTTTGAACTAAACTTATATGAGATGAATTGAACTGCACATATGAGAACTGAACTGAACTGAACTGAAATTATAGAAGTTAGGCTAAACTGAACTTATATGAACTAAGTGTATTTAGAAAGGAGTGGTTTTAAGTCCAAAAAATCAGAATCTAACATATCTATTAAATTTATAAGGGATGTTATCCATGACACGAGCTCAAATTTCGTCTGACAACCTAATAATCTTAGGACTCCTATTACTTAGTTACTTACAAAAGAAAAATTGATTAGGCCTAACTAATTAAAATTGAGAAATTCAAATAAAATAAGAAGTAAAAATAATTGGGAAGTATGACCAAAGTGAATAGTCATCCATTGGTCAATTTCTCAACGCCCCACAACTCCCTTATATTTCCCCTCTTCCTAAACCCTCTTTAACTTCCTCTTCCCATTCAAACACACATCCTCTCCTCTTTGTACATAACGATACAACCTAAGCTCATCAAATATAATCTTCAATCACCCATCAAATTTAATAAAAAAAAAAAAACATGATTAAGATGGGATTTGCGAAAGAGGAGAAATCAAAGAGGATGATTAGAGCAATTAAAACTGTGTTTTTCTTAATTACTTTGTTAATTTCATTCTTATTCTTCTCTGCTCCAGTATTAATTGCTGTTGCTGATACAATCATTCCATCTGCTCTTTTATCTGCTTCTCTTTCTAATTCTTCTCTTCAATCTATTTCTTCTCATTTTAATAATTATGATTTTCGATATTCTCTTATTGATATTCCTTTGATCTCCATCCTCCGCTCCATCGTCATCATTTGTAAGTTCGTCTTTCTCTATCAATTTATTATGTACTTTTAATTTGCTCTTTTTTATTTATAAGAAAATGATACAGAGAACTCCGCATATAATAAAAGGGAAGGATATGAACTAGGCTAATACATCTTCGATTGTATCAAGTGATCTAAGTCTTATTTTCTTACGTTTTTGTATGGAAAATTACAGTAAAATTTCCGTCGGTAAAATTGTATATACATTCCATTGGTTTACCGTTACTATATATCTTCCGTATTTCAATGAGGTATTGGGTAAATGGTAGAGATTAAGGGCTCTCCTTTATTATTGTACCGTTCAACGTTCACGTGCTTGTTTAACCCAAAAATACGTAAATTTTTAATATCATCATTATGATAAGGTAAAACAAAACTTTAAATCATTACGTACTTTGTTGGTTGAAATCAAGATCGAATTTTTAATAATGCGACTTTATGAAAAAATACAAATATAAATAAGGTTATGATTGGTGGCTGAACAGGCTAATAGAGTAATAGGGGCGATCGTTTCCAAGCAATGTAAAAGTTACGAGTAAAGTTTTTAGCTAATTCCAAGTATATTACTCCCGTACTAATAACCATTCTTCTCTAGTTATGAATCTTATGATCTTCTCTTTTCAACCTTCTTCTCTTGGTAATACTATTACTAATCATAGTTCCGTGATTGGTTATACTTCTAATCTTCTCCTTTTCAACCTTCTTCTTTTTCGCATTAATTATATAATGTGTCTTAAACGGGAAATTTAAAAAGAGTCGGTCCATAACATTGCCAGAGTTTATTATTCCTTGAACCGAATATGAAGTTTAGTTGAAAAAAAGTGACACAATCCCGAAAAAGTAGTGCATGTTATTTAAGTATCAAGTGGGGTTTTGAAGCAATCAAATTGGTACTAAAAAAGTGGTTGTTTCTGTTGGAAATATTAATGGTATAGGTGTATACAGTTGCTGTGATGGACCAACCTTGTCACGTGGGCCCTACCTGTGGGTAACAACAATCTGTTCAGTGCTTTCCTTGGTATTTGTCTCGTTGAAGGCTCCCTTTGTATTTGCTGGTGCCAAAGCTGGTTACGCTAATACCTCCGGGGTAGCCCTCTTTCTTTGTTCTTATATTCTGGCCGTTGGACACGTCTTTGTCGCTTATAGGACGAGTTGTCGAGAACGCAAAAAACTCCTTGTTTACAAGATTGACATCGAAGCTGTAAGTTCATCCTTACTGTCATATTTCATTAATTATTACTCTGTATTTGAGTATGTGTTGTGCTGTTAGGCCAACTAATTGCTTGTATGATCTGTGCTGATTATTATTTTGTTTTTGTTTCTATACTAAATTATTACCTAAGATTGAATTATTGATCGTAGTTTTATCATGGAAGATAAGTTATAAAATTTGAGACTCGGGAGTCAGGATTAGACTGAAATATATCAAGTTCTAGTGTGACACGACGACAAACTAATAATCCGTACAATCCATGGTTACAATAATACTTGTATATCTTGCTGTGTTTTCGAAATTGAGTACTGCAATTACAGGGGATTAAATTATTACCAAAATTGTGGGGTGAATTTGAAGGTTTGTCTAAACTTTAAATCAATAGTTTAAACTTGTTATGGACTGTCTGTCTAAGCTGAGTATCGGAATCAATCTACTCCAGTACTCCGTATCTATTAGTATAACGCATAAATGAGGTAGTACTTGTATATTATACTCTGTAGTTGTATAATAAGGCAGCTAAAAAAGCGGAGTTATGTGCTGCTGCCTCATCCTGCTAGGTTGGTTCAGTTGGTGGGAATTAATTAGATGCTGGGGTTTTAAGTACAATACTTTTCCCCCCCTTTCTTTCTGTATTCTTTTGAAAGGATACAACTTGTAAAGCTCCTTGCTAGAATGTCACAAAGTTGGGGATAGATGCACTAAGGTTTGATTAACAAAGTTGGGGATGCACAATATTTCAAAATACATGGGTAGAAAATGAAGAAATGGCGGAGGGATCGTAAAACTAATAGGAGTACCAAATTGGATGTAAAAATAATATTACTCCGTATAAGTCGTGCAATGTTGTCGGTAATATGATTATTTTCTTAATGCAATTACTCAACGATGACCAAGTTATGTGAGAATAAAACAAGTTTAGTTATGAGAGAATAAAACAAGTTTAGTTATAAAATAATCAAACATTAGAGAGATTTGTAGCCTACTAATTAGATGCTAATTATTTCTTGGCTGACAATAATGACTGCTTAGTATAGTATAGTATAGTATAGTATAGTATTTTAATTTAATTTGGATTCATTGTCAAAGATTCACCAAATGTTTATGTGGCTGTACGAGATAAGGAAAAGTCCCACCTTAAATTGGAGTATTGGAGATTTGGAGTACGCTACTTTCAATTTCACACGAAACGGGTGAGAAGTTTCTATCAAGTCTACGGTCAAAACCAAACACCTAATCACACAACTCAACATTAACATTCTTCTTGCTTAATTAACCTTTACAACTTCTCTAGAACGAATAACATCCTCAAATTGCAAACCACTTTCCATAAACAGACCCAATTTAGTTACTTTTGGATGAAACTTCTTCATACTTGAACTTGTCACTATCCTTCTTCTCTACATACCGTATCTTATAGTCTTAACTCTTAAGGTCTCGTAGTCATGAAGCTAGTTATGAGGTTATATATAGTCAAATGAAGAAAGGTCTACTTGGAGATTGATTGTGAAACAAGATTAACAAGTTTTGAGGTGTCTGGGTTCATTTTGTCCGTCGGTATCTATTATTCAACATCGACTTAGTTTGTATTTGGGACGACACATAAATTAGAGACACGGAATATACAAATGTGGGGTCAAACTTATCCCTGATTTAGACTTGGGATACTATTAGATTATAATCGCCTTCAACACCCACTTGTACTAATGATTCTTGACCAAGTGTGGGGGTGACGTAATTCTTATCTTAGCTTCAACAATTATTGATCAAGATGTTTAGTGACGTCCCTTCGCCAACCATAAAACATCCTCCCTGTTTTTCTTTTCCTTAATTACCTACAACTTTTATCAGGGGTATTCAGCCCGAGTATACGTAATCAGCTAGTCTTCCTTATGTTGGAGCCTTGGAGGTATCCATTTTAATGTTAAAACGGATGAGATATCACCTACATGAATATATGAAATGTACAAATAACAATTAGCATAAGTCTGGCCATGATGTATGATTGACAAACTGATACTCCATGATTGCTTAGGCAAAATAGTAATCATCTAGTTCTGTATGTTGGTAGAACTTTGTTGGTATATGATGACAACGCAACTATCTTTCTTATCTCAACTCTTATGGTCAAATTACTTCGTGAGTAAGCCTTTATTATACACTCAGAGTTATCATTCTTGTTTTTGATATCTTTCTGGTTTCATCGAGTCGTAGTTATAAAAGTTGTACACTTGTATATGTTTTAATCCCGTTCGTTCATTTTGAAAATCTCGAGTTCACTTTACCATGTTTGTGGTCTCGGCTTCACTCCTGTACGTTAATTATTTGTACGGGGTAACAATTACGACTCTGTATGTACAGTTTTATACAATTAACTTACAAAATATAAATATTCCTATTTACAGGTTAGCTCAGCTTGCAAAAAGGGATTAAGATATGAAAAGATGCTACAAGAAGTAAGAAAGCTGTAAAATTTGTACAGATTCAAGTAATAGAGTTCAATTTTTGGCAACCATATAGCAGCTTCCCTATTTTTCAAGTTTTATAGGTGAGATTCTAAGCCAATCCATTCCAAATAACATGTTATCATAGCATTGCTTTGTCTATATTTTTGTCTCTTTCTGAGTTTATTTAGCTATATCATTGCATGAACCCCATACCACCTATTCATCCATGCATGTGCTAATCTATCTAATTTGATTACTTTGAATATACGAGTTCTATATCTCAACTGATTATATAAGAATAGTTCTTTAATTAATTAAATTCGACAAATTTTCATCGAGATAACATCGTTGTTGTAAATTTAATAGGAGTACTTGCTATGTGATGTAATTGGCCCTGTTCTTTTCGGTTAAAAATAGCTGAACTGAACTTAACGTGATAAAGCTAAGCCGAACTGAACTTATTGGAGTTGAACTGAACTAAATAAAACTGAATTGAACTGAAATGAGCTGAAATTAAGTCCAAAAGAACAAGGCCTTACTTATAGTTTGCTAGTTTAGTAATTGAATTTTGATTTTAATGTATTCTTTAATCTTTGTATGCAGGAATTCCGCATTGTAAATATCTAAAAATATATTTAAAAATGTTAGTGAAGCTTGAAAGCGAAGATGCATGGACGTAATTTGGCGGTATGATGAGTTGGGTAGAAGTCATGAATGTTGAAGTGTCCTTAGTTTTAGAAAGGTGATGATGAAGGAAGGTGGATATAATATTCTTGTATTGTTGTTGAACAAGGGTGATGAAAGCCACCTCCTTCCCGTCACATGTACACTTAAAATATCTGTCAAATTTGTGTTAATAATTTGATAGAATCAGGATTGTGTATATATGATTAAGGAGAGAGTAATTCATGAATTTCAGTAGGCGTGCCGAAGGCTACTTCCTACATTTTTCTTCCTCCTAATTCAACATTTGAACGCATTACTAACAGAAAGAAATTTTCAAGTTCCTTGTATTTTGCTTTCGAGTTCTATCATGTTTTTCCTCAATGCTGATATGTTAAGAGGCCATCACCCCCACTACATGCTTTATCTGTATGCCAGAGGTTTAAAATCTCAACCGAGTTGTATCGGATTTTCACTCTACCGATACAAGATGTCACCCGAGAAATCATCAAGATTCATCGTGATCCGTCCGTGACAATCGATTATACCAGTACCGTAACTACGACCGATACTAATATTTATTAAAACCATGAATTGCGAGTGTTTCACATTTAAAAATAATGAAAAAATTTACAACTTCAATCTTGGAAGTGAACTATTCTTCATCTTGTTTTATTAAGGACTACCAATTAGTTCAAAGCGTCTTACTTGTGACGGACACTATCCGTCACAAACTTATGACGGATAGTTTCCCTCTCACAATAAGACAAGTGGAAGGGCAAGTGGGGGGAAATGGAGCATCTTATGGATAGTGTCACTTGCATATTATGAGAGGGACAACTATCCGTCTTCAGCTTGTGACCGATAGTGCCCGTCTTCAATGAAAATTTGTGCAATTAGTTTTAGATAAACAATATTAATATAAGGACCCATTTTTTTATATAGTACCAACATAATCAATAATTCATAATCAATGCCAAAATATTAATCTACGAATAGTTCGCATGAAAATTCCATCTTCACCTACTAGATAAAAGTCCAAGAAACCATCATTCGAGTACAAATCTCAACTCACCCACTTTCAAACTTCATCTCTTAGATGAAAACACAGGTAAAGTATGAAAAAAAAAAAAAAAAAAAAAAAACTAGATTAAGAAGGCGACTTGGTACTATTAGTAGATAAAAGTTAATATTTTGATATTGATTACGAATTATTGATTATGTTGGTACTGTTTACAAAAAAGAGTCCTTATATTGATACTGTTTATCAATTTTAGAAGGTAATCTCTTTTAAGTTAATAAAGTAAATTATCTCTATTTCTTATACGTGCGAACACTTGAGCACTATAAAAGTACTAGGGTGGAACAAATTTAGATCCGATTTGAAGAAATAGCTTCTTGACCGAACCATTTGGTCTGAACCTATCTGATACCGGATTACTTTAGGCTCGGTCCTCATCCCTCATTTTTTGAAGTTTCGATCTTTGATCCGATCCGTTCCAAGATTGGTTAATTTCGGTCTAGATCAAATAGATCACAATTTAGGTGTTTCTTCTTTAATGTTCGCAACTATATAAAATAATAAAGCATTTTATCTTCAAAGTAATATTATGTATGCTTAAATGCTTAATATTAGTTGTTATTATGTTAAAGATACTTTAATTAACTAGTTTATTTGATTTAACGAAATTTTTTGATTATCATATACGTAAAATGAATAATTGTAAGTTTTCGTCCATTTCGATCCAAAACTAGAGTGGACCGAAAAGTCCATGTTTGGTTCAGTCCAAGATCGAACTTCTCAGCTCCAGTCTTTCACCAATTACTTTTTGGTCTTTAATCTGGTCTAGTTCAGTCCGATCCCTTACCACGGTACAAGCAGGAATGGTGCCCAGACATAGAATGAACACTTCGTCGTTTCTTTTCCGTGATTATGATGTTCCTATTGGGAACTTAGCGTCAATCTCTCACGCGCAACGGAAACAACCAATCGACAAGTAAATCGTAAAAGTAAATAAATGTAAGCAATAATAAGATGAGACGGTATTTAGGGTCAAACCCAGAGCAAAACCTTCCAAACCGTAAGTAAAAGTGTAAAACCTACTAGCCAAATAGACTAGAGTCCACTATAATAATAGCACCGGTACAACGTAACCGTCCCGTGATAACTATGTTATCGTCCTCATATTTGTACCAAAAACCCTTCTCTTTATCCCAATTTTGACGCACTTTCACTTAAAATGCTCTTATTATAGGCGAATTTTCGTTTGTGAACCTTTCTCACAAGCATTTGCTAGATATTTGTAGTGTTTCACAACTTTTAAGGTAATTTGGGATGTCGAGTGAAGGGCGGGATCGATTACAAGAAAATAATTGAAGTGTTGAAGTCGCTTTGAAGCCCCTTGGGTGTATCGACTTCAGTCTTCAGGCAAGGCGTAACTCAAGCTTGTATGGTGTAAAATATTACTCCTATGGATGTATTGGCCCAAGCTTGGATGTATTGACTTCAGGCAAGGTGTATCTTAACCCCAACCGGCACATCTTTTGTTCTTGTGATTATGCTCTTTTGTCCTCATTATCGTTGTTATTATTATTGTTATTGTTATTACTATTACTATTACTATTACTATTATTATTTTTATTTTTATTTTATTCCGTCTCATACATAATTCGTAGAAATAATATAAAATATATAATTATAAAATACGAGGTATTACACATGAGGGAGTCTACTCATCCAAAATCGATCTCCCATTGTACTCATGTCGGGTTCATTTTATTAGACTCTCCTAAATTCATTTTGGTTCATTAGTTTAGGTTCCAAAATCGTCACTCTGATACCACTTTTTAACACCCCCTTCTTACCCGGCCATGGTAATGGTAGGATGTTACCATCTCGATTACCCGAGGCAGCGAAATCGGAATTACGAATAACAAACATTTAATATAAATGAGAAGTTTAGTGATTACATACATGATAAATGAATAACAAGTGAACTATACAAATACAACTCATCTATCAACTACGTCGTCTACATGACTCGACTCCAAGTCCAGAACTCGTCCTGTCTCCCGCGTGCTACCAAAACACAACCTGTACTCAACATGCTCCCCATATGATCGGAAATATCATATGAATCGACATAGGCCACCCCGAAAATAGGTGACAATTTACACATAGCCACACACGGTCAGTTTCAATAATATAAACATATAAGACGCGATATCTGAAATATGATTATGCAACACGACAATGAAATGCATACAACATGACCTCCAATCACACCACTCCGTAGCCAACACTGATACCAGGGACACACCCACGATACCCACAACCCGGTGACGGCACCGCAGCACCGCCCACCAAAACAGCCAGACCGCAATCCGTAAAAAGGTACTCGGGACACACCCGTGGTACCGGGCCCGACAGCGACTCGGATCCTCTGCCAGACGACGTGTCTCAACCATACGTGTCCCTTCATAACTCAAGATATTAATGTGCACATCCCTCTTGGAGTGGGAAGCTCCAAGAGGCGACCCAGACGCAAGACGGTCTCCCAACCGTCTTACGTCTCCATAACAACAAGTACTTGTAGGGTAATATCCGTATAAAACCCTAATTTTAAAGGATTATAACATAAATTTGGCCTGCGATTTATAGTCATAAACGGAAAAACAATATA